>JAODXP020000029.1:903689-913689 GCA_027497455.2 Sardinella longiceps | reverse complement strand
ACACACACAGCTCAGTACTGGTGGAAACTCACTCTGTTGACCTATTGACCCGCACAGCTCAGTACTGGTGAAAACTCACTCTGTTGACCTATTGACCCACACAGCTCAGTACTGGTGAAAACTCACTCTGTTGGCCTATTGACAGCTGCACAGCTCTGTAGCGCTGAAGATGTCTTCCTGACTGTGTGTTGGAGAGGAATGAGAAATGAGCAGAGCCACTACTGTAGGTGGCCACTAGGCGGCGTGAGTCTGCTACTAAAGTATTACAGCTTTATTACCTCCGCCAAGGAGGATATGTTTTCGGTTGCGTTGGTTTGTCTGTTTGTTTGTCTCGGTCGCGTTGGTCTCGGTCGTCTGTTTGTTTGTCTGTCTGTCTGTCTGTCTGTCTGTCTGTCTGTCTGTCTGTTTGTCTGTCTGTCTGTCTGTCAGCAGCTCGAAATGTACTGCACGGATTTGGATGAAATTTTCAGACAATGTGTATATTGGGACAAGCAAGAACTGAATCTGGAATTTATTTTGTGTCTGTGACCACATTGTCTTGGCGGAGGTCTGCGCTCTCTGAGTTCTATTCTAGTTGGATATTTTGGATATTATTATTCTGCTGATATTCTTCAGTAGGGCCTTTAAAACTGTATTTTAGGGACATGAGGGAGATGCTGATCTGTAAAGAACATCAGGTGTTTACAGAAACTGTTTTAAAAGCTTCTGCAGAAAGTCAATAAAAATATTTAGCTCCCCTGTCTTTGAGAGTATTGGCTATTTGTATCTTATATTCAGTCTTTCTTTAATGATTTGACCTCTGGAAAAAGATGAACCAACCAGTGTCTCTTTTTTTAGAATACAAACAGAAACCACTCAAAACTAAACCAACCTGTGACTACTTATAAAAAGGGTTGTGGAATGTGATTGTAACAGAGGCCAGCTAGCTCAGCTAGCTTGGTGGTAGTACGTGTAAATCCTCAAACTAAACCAACCTGTGACTACTTATAAAAGGGGTTGAGAAATGTGAAGTCTTTGTACAACTTCTCATGCCAACTAAATTTATATTTTCTTTTTAATATAAGTCAAGTCAAGTCAAGTCAAATTTATTCTTTTTAATATAAGCTAGTTTCTTCCACAAAACCAAATTGAAACACACACACACACACACACACACACACACACACACACACACACACACACACACACACACACACACACACACACAAATACAACAGTGCAGACAGCAGGCAGTGCAAAAAAGGTGCCATGGCATTCCTCCCAAAGGGCATGATTGGCAAAGTGCATGAAAAGTGTTGAAAAGGCACCATAGTTTAGGGTAGTGTAGAACAGCATAGCGTAGTGTAGTGTACAGAGCAAATTTTAGTAAAACATATTTGAAGTGTTAAGAAATCTTTTCAAAAGCTCAGATTGGTGTTAAATGTGTCAAAGACAAAGTTTATGTTATTTTCCAAGGCCAAGAAATGTGATTCACATAGCTTTAGCATTTTTCCAAGAATGGTACACTAATTGAACAGGTTTCTCAATACAAATACCTTGGTATTTGGTTAGATGACAAACTTTCTTTTAAAACACATGTGACTGAACTTACTAAGAAAGTGAAAGTTAAATTGGGTGCTTTGTACAGAATTAGATCTTGCTTCTCTAAAGAAAACAGGATGACTATTATACAGTCAACTATAATGTCAGTCCTTGACTATGGTGATATTTTGTACATGCATGCAGCCTTCACCACTTTGAAATTGCTTGATAAGGTTTACCACAGTGCCTTAAGATTCATTACTGGTGATAGTTGTAGAACTCACCACTGCAAGCTTTATCAGAATGTGGGGTGGTCTTCTCTTTATTACAGGAGAGAAAGACTGTCTACTCTTCATCTATAAGGCATTACAGGGAAATTTACCACCCTATCTCACCTCACTTTTGAAAATTAAATGCAATCCACATAACACACGTTCCCAGGTATATCTTTCACTAGAAAGTCCTACAGTTAAGTCTGAAATTGGCAAGATGGCTTTTCAGTTCTATGCCCCCACAAAGTGGAACAAGCTACAAGAACTTTTAAAATTAGAACATCTTGTAGCAGGAGGCAGGTTTAGGGCCTTACTGGATGATGTGTATAAACCTATTGTACAGTGTTCTTGCTTTAAGTAGTTTGTAGTTTTAATTATTATTTTGTTAGTTTTTTGTGTGTGAAATCTGTATTATTACTTTGTTTATTTTGTCTTATTTTATGATTGTTATTTCCTATCAGGGCATTGCTGTAAAAGAGCCTAGAGCTCAGTCAAGTTCCCCTGAATAAAGAATGGTTGATGATGAGCATTCGACATACACTGTAAAAGTGATTCATTGGATCAATGTAAAAAAAATAGGGCAGCAATTCACAATAAAGATTTTACATTGTCAAACCTAGGTCTAACCTATTTTTTTTACATTGATCCAATGAATCACTTTTTACAGAGTACATTTCAGGTTACCTCACTCACGTCAGATCATGCGCTACGTAACTTTCGTAAGGGCACTTCCGCGCAACGATCTGATGTTGAAGCCCATCAGAGAGATTTCAAGCCATTATTCTCTAACCAGACCAATCAGGGCCGCTGGCTGCTGTAGAGGGTGTGACGTAGCAAAGAAGCAACTGTTTTGAATCCAACCAATCCAACAAACGTAACGAGCGTCATCGGTTGGTTTCGATGTGGTTGGCTGCAGTGTACGTCAATTAAATTGATGGACAAGCCGTTTGCCCAGTTAGATTCAAGGATTTCTGGCTCCTGAAATAATTCGTCTATCGCTGAATATCAGATGAACGCGCGTAGCGCCACATCTGACGTGAGTGAGGTAACATTTCAGGTCCGCTAGTTTTACATCAAACCTCCGTCGTGTTGCTTTAAACATCTCCGGTTAGAAGCCCTCAAGAGTCTCTCCACAGGTGACCGAATAGGCTTGTGCGCGCGTGAACGGATAAAAATGAAAGTAAAACCAAAGTAATGATCACACACGGAAGACGAAGAGGATTCGGTAGTCTACCCAGTCTAAATATGAGTTTATAAGCTTACAAAAGAGATTCATTAGCACAATAGGGTTTGATTGTAGAGTAGTGTGACTTTCTGAGTGAAAATATATCCATTCTTGTCAGGAAATGGGCTTTTGTGTTTGCACTTCTAATTATGCAAAACGGCAGGTGTTGTCAGTTCTTTGACTGGTGAGTTTCAATTAGAAAAAAAAAATCAGCTGAATGGTTTGCAGCACGAATATAATATGCCACACATATGCGAAAAAATATGCGGAATTGTAGGGTAAATAGGCTATAGCCTACAGTCTGGTAACAGGCTACACATTCTGACTGACATTCTGACACTGAAACTCGCCATTGGGAGTTAAGAGGAGCGTCGGGAAAATGGAGGAACGAGTCGGTATAAAACAGGACAAACTCAAGGGGCAAAGGTAAGTTACTGTAGCGCATGATATGAATTTCTTACAGCTTAACTGCTGTTTGCTATCAAACAATCGATTAAATAAGGAATTTTATAATTTTATTTTATTTTCTACTTAGGCTTTTGTGTAACATTTGGTAAACTGGTATGTCAACTTTATCAAAGGACTTTTTTAAATACTTCAGCTCATCCCATCATGAGAGGCCTCCATCTCCTGTGCCCATGAAGAGAGTCAAGTCAGAGGAACGCATCATAAACTTAAAACATGATGATGTCACAGATGGAGCAAGGCAAGTCCTCAGAACAAACATATTAGTTCATTAATGAATACTTGCAGACTGAAGGGTTGAAGTGGCTATGTAGTAACTCTGAGTCACCTCTATGGGGCACTGTGGGGGTGTAATATTAGCAGAAACTGATTATCACTAACATTTCATTTTTTCACTTTTACACTTTTTAAGTAATTGATACATAATAAATCTGTTATATTATATTTTAATTGATGTCAACCATTAATTCAGAAGGGCATGAAGACTTCACCATGACTGTTAGTGTGATTATCTTTAATCATACAGCAAAACATTACCATAAATAATGCCATAAGTGACTATTCGTCATTAAAGTGTATTTAACCTTTCCTTGGTCAACCCAGGGGAGGTTAGTAGCTAGTAGTAGATATTTAGTATAGTTAGTAGATATTTATATATATATAACTATAGATATAGTTAGTAGATATTTTCCCTTTATATTTCAGCAAAGGATAGTGGGAATCTATTTCCAAAACTTACTATAATGCTAGTTGATTATATGAATCTAAATGTTGATTCAGAATTACTTGTTTCTTACCTAGGGTGAGAACCCAGTTGTCAAATTGTGGTTTTAACTGAATAAATGGGCATATGTGCTTACTAACTTGATATGTCAATGCAATGAGTATGAGAGAAAAAAATATAATATAACAACACGACAACAACAACAAAAGCATTTAGTATCCCTAGTATCACAAATTCTAAAATTCACTTTTTTTCAGGATCATGGTAATGCAAAAGTTACACTCAAAACTTTTGAATTGGTCTGGAAGGTTTTTTTTTTTTTGGTAGTGGTAATAAGTTTCCACTAAAATATTATGTTCATCAAACATGTCCACTAGATTATTATATTCATCAAACATGCCAGAAAGCATAACCAGGTGCTAGTTAACAAAGTAGCCTACAGATAGACAGATAGCCCAGTCACAGTCAATGTAATAACCCTCAGTTATCCCAGGAGGTGCTGCAGAAAGCCCACATTACTATGATGCATGTGTGCATCCATTTAAAGCTTGGCAACTCCTTTAAAGTCAAATTTCATAGAATTGTCATGTTATTGTGGAAGTAGTAAAGGAAAAAAGGCAAAAGGGAAAATAGAATTCCCTAGCTCCTTCTAAATCCTGTATCTTAGAAAAAATCCAGCGCTCCCTGTAGCCTTCGACCAATCAGGTTCAGACGTAGGGATAGTTGCCTGTCGATCACAGCTGTGAGCAAGCCACTGACAACGAGCTACAGCAAGGACCAGAGAGGTGTATGATTTTGAATTTTCTTCTTTTGCCTAAGTCTCTGAATTATATAGACTTGCCGAATACAGCTTTAAAGATGTTTTGTATGTAACGACATGTGAAGAACATCCTGCTACCACATGGGGGACAATAGATTAATTGATGTGTTTTTAATACCTCAGCTCAGTCTATCATGAGTGGCCTCCATCTCCTGTGCCCACTTGTGTGTCCATGAAGAGTGACAAGTCAGAGCCTCGCAACATAAACTTCAAACATGATGATGTCACAGATGGAGCAAGGCAAGTCCTTAGAACAGATTTAAAATATGAATAATTGGTGAATGTACATTCTGTCAACCAATGTTCATTTCATTACGTTTACAGATTGTAAATGTTATGTACAATACACTAGTTCAGTGATAAAAATGGCAGTTCAAGTTCTATTTTTCTAAGTGTTTTCAGCATGGTAAGCGGGACTTGCGCGGTGTCCATAGATTTTCAAAGCAGAGCTCGGGCAGCCGGTTTGCGCAGAACACCGCAGAGACAATTTCTTGTGTGAATGCACAAGCCCACAGGCACCGCTTATGGACCGCCCCGCTCCCGCACCGCGAACGCGCAGTTTGTGTGTTTGTCGGGCCTTACGGCTGTGATCCACCAGCAAGGGAGGCAAACTCCTTCACTTCGCATTACACCGCAACAGCAACAGCAACAGCAACAGCAACTGTGTTTTGAAACACACCCACGACAAAAATATTTGCGAACATGAGCGGTGCGGTGTAATGCGTGAAGGAGCAAGTGAAGGAGTGTGATTCCCTTGCTGGTGGATCACAGCCGTTAGGGAAAGTCAGTCTCTACATTTAACCCATCCAGTGACACAGACACAGCCACTCTCTACATTTTACCCAGGGGTTAGTGACACACTCACAGTGAGGTGAAATACACTAACCCTGTCCCTGAGAAGTGGACATTAAGGGTTTTGCTCAAGGGCACCTCAGCCTTGGATGTGTGTGTTCATCCTCTTCCCCAGCCCACTCTTCCCCCTGGTCTGGATTCAAACTGTTTGCCTTTCAGTCACAAGCCTGAGGCCCTAACCAGTAGGCCAGGCCTGCCCTGATGGTGGTAGCAGTGAATTATGCAAAATGTAGCATTGAAACTATTTAGGCTTGATTCAGTGAATGATTTAGTTTGACACATAATGAGTGTGTGGTGTGTTTGTGCTCTAAATCCTCAGAGGCCAAGTGGAGAAATGTGATCCAGATGCTGCCAGTGACCAGTTTACCCCACAGGACCTCAAGAACATATTCCAGGTTTGGATGCAGCCTTGTCATGCAACACTGATAGACATCTGAAAATCATATTATTTTCTTGGTCCAAAGATCAATACAAACAAACACGTGTCATGTAGCACTGATAAAGCACTGCTGGACACTAATTACATTTCTTCATTAAACCAGGAGTGTCAAACATAAGGCCCGGGGTCGGATGTGACCCTTTACATCATTTGAAAGGAATTGTAGCTGTTGAAAATAGTTCTAGTGATGCAAAAGAAAAAAATGATTGTGTCACTTTTAGACACCACAATGCTGGCAACTCCCTATGAACTGTTCACTGACAGGAAAGGAACACAAAATTAAGTGGTGGCTCATCAGGACTGTGTTGGTGGTGATGGTGAAAAACAAATGAATTCGTTTTTCAACCCTAGTTTTTGGTCAGGCATGTAAATTGGCACGACGGCCCTCTGAGGAAAATCCCAATGCTCATGTGGCCCTGATAAAAATGACTTGACTCCCCTGCATTAAACATTAAACATTAACCGTGAAGTGTTTACTTTCACAATTGACTTTACATGATTTAACCAGTGGGAAGACATTCACTGGATGATATCAGTACATTTATTTGCACTGAGAGACAATCATATTATTGCCTTGGTCCAACAAAGATCAATATAAACACCTTACTACTTATTCACATAACATATCCGTTTAGAGCTTTGGCATTCGTTTCCCAAAAAGTTGCTAACTAAGTTACCAATTATGTTGGTTGCAATGCGATTTCCCATTGCCAACTAACTAAGTTGCTGATTGGTTAGCTACTACACTTTTGGGAATCAGATGTCTGGTTATAGGACCTTATTTACATCCACACATTCATGACATTATACGTATTTATCCCTCTAACTACAGGGCTGTTTTGGTTACGTTACCAACTGACGGCGAGGACCTATGGCGTACGTGACTGTGAAGTGTTATCCCAATTCATAGGGGTACAGTTTCAACCCTATCCTTACAGCTCCGTTTGAAAGGCCGAGGGGTAGGGGTAGGGGTAGAAAAATAGAATTGAGATTGGGCCGAAGTTTGGTGTGTTTTTAGCGGACGTGACGTGAGCGTCCGTCCGTCAATCAGAGTTTCAAGACAAATGGAATGCAGAATTATTTACATCCACACATTCATGACATTATACGTATTTATCCCTCTAACTACAGGGCTGTAGGTTGGCATGTGGTGGACTTCTCATTTAAAGGGAGACTCTGGGGTCAATAAACGCATTGAGCTGACAGAGTCCTGTTGATAAGAAGTAGAATGAGAATGACATATGAGTCATTCTCATGATAACAGTTAGCTATCATTTCACTGTAAGTGGAAGATGATTTCGATATGATTTTGCTTTCTATCACAAACTTAATAATACAAATCATTTTTTACTGCTCACATTCATAGGGTAAAGATAAATATAAGTTCAGTCCAACAACATCTAGTTTTATAAACTACAGTATTACAATGCAATTGCTATTCCAGGCTCTTGAAGAAAAGATCTTCTCCTTTGTGAAGAATGAGCTGAAAAGATTCCAAAAGATTCTGAGTCCAGATGAGCAGGAAAACTTTGATGGTATAGATCAGGAAGTAAGTGATGCCAGAGAAGGGGCTCTCAAGATGGCACTGCACTTCCTGAGGAACATGAAGCAGAAACTCATCGCTGACAAGCTGGAAGAAAGTAAGAAGTTTGTCTTTGTTTTTATTAGTAATTAGATGTCACAAAAGACATATTTGTGTCAAAGAAGTACATTTTGTCTTCAGTGGCTTCAGTGATAGTAAGAAGTCTTCAAAAATATTATATTTTATTTTACATTTATTTGCATTGAATATCACAATAGAAAACACTTAATATTATTATGCTCATGCCTTGTGTAATAGATGAACTGCATGTAGTGTGGCAATCTGAGCTGAAAAGAAATCTGAAGACCAAGTACCAGAGTGTGTTTGAAGGAATGCCCAAGCAAGGGAGCTCAGCTCTGCTGGAGAAGATCTACACAGAGGTCTACATCACAGAGGGAGGAAGTGGAAAAGTAAATGAGGAGCATGAAGTCAGGCAGATTGAGTCCATATCCAAGAGATCAGCTGGACACGGAGACCCCAATCAAATGCACAGACATCTTTAAGCCCTTACCTGGACAAGACAAACCAATCAGGAATGTCATCACAAAGGGAGTAGCTGGCATTGGCAAAACAGTTTCAGTTCAAAAATACATCCTGGACTGGGCTGAGGGAAAAGAAAATCAAAATGTCCTCTTCATATTTCCACTGCCTTTTCGGGAACTCAATCGCGTGGAAGAAAAAAAGCTCTCTTTGATTAATCTCCTGCACCTTTTTTTCTCAGATATAGAGCAATTAACTCTTCGCAACCAGAGGAAATACAAAGTGTTGTTCATCTTTGATGGTCTGGATGAATGTCGACTCCAACTAGATTTTCAGAAAAATGAAAGTTTGGCTGATGTGACAAAGGTCGCTTCACTAGATGTACTCCTGACAAATCTCATCAAGGGTAATCTGCTCCCTTCTGCTCTACTTTGGATCACCTCTCGACCAGCAGCAGCCAATCGTATCCCTCCTGAGTGTGTTGACCGGGTAACAGAAGTACAAGGGTTCAGTGACCCACAAAAGGAGGAGTATTTCAGGAAGAGAATCTGTGATCAAACTCTTGCAAACAAAGTCGTGTCACACATTAAATCATCAAAAAGCTTGCACATTATGTGTCACATACCAGTGTTTTGCTGGATTGCGGCTACTGTCCTTGAAGATCTTCTTGGAAAGCAAACAGTTGAGCAAATGCCAAAGACTTTGACAGAGATGTACACATATTTCCTTGTTTTTCAAACAAAGCAGAGGAATAAAAAGTTTGAAAGCGTGAATGAATATGACACAGATCCACAGTGGAACCAGACTAGTCTCCTTGCTCTTGGAAAGTTGGCCTATGAACAGCTGGACAAGGGCAACCTGATCTTTTATGAAGACGACCTGAGACAGAGTGGTATTGATGTCAGGGAGGCAGCAGTACACTGTGGCATTTGCACCCAGATCTTTCGAGAAGAATCAGCACTTCAACAGGAGAAAGTGTTCTGCTTTGTGCATCTGAGCATCCAGGAATATCTTTCTGCTTTATATGTGCTTCTGATGTTACTAACTAAAGGCAGAGACCTCATATCCCCACAGGAGGCTTCTGGAACAGGTTTTCAGTTTTGGAAAAGAAGATCAGTGCACCAGTCGATGGCCACCTTGCAGAGGAGTGCTGTTGACAAAGCCTTGGAGCATAAAGATGGACGGTTTGATCTTTTCCTTCGTTTCCTTCTTGGTCTCTCTCTAGAATCTAACCAGAGACTCTTGCGTGGACTACTGAAGAGTGTACAGGATTGTGGCAATGAGGAAATAATCAGTTACATTAAGACAAAGATCAGAGATATTCCATCATCAGAGAGAGTGATCAACCTCTTCCACTGTCTGAATGAAATCAATGATCACTCCTTAGTGAAGGAGGTCCAGAGCTTCCTGAGTGCAGGGACACTTTCTGGAGCCAAACTGTCACCCACCCAGTGGTCAGCACTAGTGTTTGTGCTTCTGACATCGAGGAGAAGCTGGATGTGTTTGACTTGAAGAAGTACATCAGGTCTGATGAATGTCTCCTAAGGCTGCAGCCAGTAGTGGAGGAATCCCAGCAGGCTCTGTAAGTAGGATAGCAGTATATTGGTAGAAAATTGCAGA
>JAODXP020000029.1:862003-903589 GCA_027497455.2 Sardinella longiceps | reverse complement strand
AGTGAATGATGTCACGATGACTTTAAATTAAAAGAGCTGGGGGTGAGATTGTACTGAGGTGACACTATAATAAGCAGACATGGTATTGGAGCAATTGATGCACTAGAATGGAGGTAAAACTTCCTGACTCTTAGCAGCCAATATGTGATGTCAGTGTAAAGGGTATGACGTGATGTAGGTGGAGGGGAAGTGAGTTCAGTTCAGTGATGGTCCTTAGGAACAAACTGTTTCTCATCCTTGATGTATGGCTCTATGATAGCCATGTAACGTCTCCCTGATGGCAACAGTTGAGAGGGGTGGGTGACTTTATTTGAGCATTCTGCTGGCTTCCTTTGTGTCCTGAAGACATCTTCCAGAGTAGCAACTGTATAAGAACAGACCAATGTAGACTGTAAGCCTATTTCACAGTAATGTTTTATGACAGAATGCATTGCCATTAACACTATGTATTAGCACTCTCACAAAGAAATACATGTATTCAAATAATGTCATCATAGTTGTTGGTACTGTACGTTCCATTTATCCTCACATTCACTAAATGGCTGCAAAAGCACAAAAATGTTCCTGCTACTTCACACCCTGTCTGTACAACCATCTTCATATCCACAAGTTTAGTTCACAAAACTTCATATTAAGTATTTCATATACATATGATGACCATGGTAGGTTCTGGTGTAATATTTCCCCAAATAACCAAAACACACAGTAGCTTATATTTCCAATATATATTCCATATAACACAATACGTTATTTGCAGTATGTAAGACATATTTAACAGACATTTATCAGTGACAAAATGCATTAACTTCTAACACTATGCATTATCACTCTTTGGGAAATATTTAAATAATGTCCTCATCATTGTTACTATGTTCCATTCATCTTCACATTCATTTGAAGCACAAAATGTAACTCACTGGTAGTCCTGCTTTTTCACACCCTGTCTGTACAACCACCCTCAAATCCACAAACTTCAGTACAAATATTCCATATGCTGTATTTCATATACTGTACATATGATGAACATGATGATGTATGTTCTGGTGTGTGTGGTGTTTTATTACACACTGATATGACATATGTCTGATTTGGAACAGAATGTGATGTTGGAAATCACATTTTGACTAATATAAACTATAATATATTATGCACTATATTTCTCTTTTCTTTTCACAGCTTGGGATACTGCAGTATTACAGAGGAAGGCTTCAGGTCTTTATCAGCAGCACTGAGATCAAACCCGTCACACCTGAGAGAGCTGAGACTGGCAGGGAATAAAGTAGGAGACTCAGAGATGAAGCATATTTGTTCTCTTCTAGTGGATCCCAATTGTAAACTAGAGAACCTAGAGTGAGTATCACAAGACCAACCACTGCGTTACAACCACTTGCTGTCTGTGAATTTGACAGTTTATTGTTATGCTCTTTTAAACACACACACACACACACACACACACACAAACATTATATTTTTGTAGCATATTTCACTTTAATTTTCAACTAAACTTCTGACACGATGCAATAGTACTCTCACAAAGAAATATTTAAATATCAACCTCACAGTTGGCAAATTACATTCATCCTTATATTCATTAGAGGACAGAATGTGATGTTGGAAATCACAATTTGACTGAAAATAAATAAAGACTACATTTCCCTGCAAATGTTGCACTCATTTGTAATTCAGTCTTTTTCCAACCTAAAAGGCTTTATCTCATTGGCAGTATTTCCTCACTCTCCCATGTCATAAATATGGATGTGGTTTATTTTATATCTCATATCCAACATGATGGAACATCACATACTTCCTTATAGGGTTGCAAAGGGGCGGAAAACTTTCCATGGAAACTTTGGTCCAGGAATTTTGCGAATTTTCAGAATTGATCTGAATATAAAGCTTTGTATTACTATTTATGGAGTGTTTGCTTACCGAGTCATTTTTGGTGTTTTGCTGTGTGTTATTTATCCAAACACTTTTGCTGTGATTTTATTGCCCTTGTCTGTGAATTTGTTTCCCTTAAGGCCTACTGTCCGTCCCATTGTGTGTTATATAAAAATATAATAAACATTGTTTTTATTTTTTGATAATAATCCAGTCCCTCTATCTCCATATATTTCCCTTTATTTGGAAAGCCTGCTTGGTCATTTGGGGGGGGGGTTAAAATTCAAATTGAGGTTCTAGGAAAACTTCCTCTAAGGGTTACATTACAAAATTGCCCCATAGTTTAGTACATTCCATCCTCACATTCATTAGATGGCTTCAAAAGCACACTCTTGTAATAGAGAACATTCCCATTATATATTCCCACATGACAGTCACTGGATTCTGCAGATATCACTCCACTGCAGATTATAAAGAAAAACTATATTTCCCTTTTCTTTCCACAGCAACAAGAAATGTTAGACAAACATAAAGCATTTCAGTCTTTGTACAACCCATAAAGCACAAGCCCTATGGCACTGTTATTTATACTCTCTCTCATTTCAAAAATATAGATGTGGTGTATTTTATATCTCATGTCCAACATGCACAGATGGAACATCATGTAGAATCTGCTCCCCTCCTAGTCCTCATGTGTGTCTCCATGGTGATCTAATAAACTGATTCCTTTCTTTCTCTCTACAGCCTGTGGAACTGCAGTATTACAGAAGAAGGCTTCAGGTCTTTAGCAGCAGCACTGAGATCAAAGCCATCAAGTCTCAGATACCTTTCTCTGTATAATAATAAACCTGAACCCTCAAAACTGCAGCTCTTCTCTGAACTTCAGAAACATCCAAACTGTAAACATGTCCAAATATATGGACTTAAATGATTCCATTCACATTTTATTCTAGCCTGGTTCACCAAACACTTTCTAATCATTTCACTTCATGCACAGTGTCTGAAATTTCTCAATTGGTGTATGTTTACTTGCTTGTGGGCAGACACTTTATAAATATTGGCATGCCAGAGCCCTCATTTTATTTTATTCCACATGGACAGCAAATACATTATATAGACCTTTGGCACTGACAAATAATGAATTACATTCACAGTCTATATTTGACAATCAAGCTCATGTCACTCGTAAAGTAGCTTGCTGTTGAAATGTGCTGTATGTTTTGAAGAATTATTCTTATTCTTATTTACACAGTATACTATTTGGTGTGCAATATGGGTATGGGATCAATTTAATGCCGCATATGGGTCCCCTATTAGTAGTTTTATTTGCAAATAATATAACAATGTTAAGTAAAAACTCTGTAAATAGTGATGTATGATATGTACATATGTATAAATGCAAGATAAATCTGTATGTACAGTATGTCCATCTGTTTGTTACGTTAAAACCACTTGCCCAACTGACTTTACTCTTCTCACAAGTCATGTGTCATGTGCAGTAACAAGAATAAGAAATACAAAAGGCAGTCTCTCTCTCTCTCTCTCTCTCTCTCTCTCTCTCTCTCTCGCTCTCTCTCTCTCCCACACACACACACACACACACACACACACACCACTGTATGAAGATTCTGTTTAGTTTTAAAAAGCAGCAGTGCCGGTGTTTCCTCCTTGAATTCAACAGCTAGTGTATAAGCTGAATATAACATCCATGATCAAAATCACTTTATTGAGCAAATATTTCAGTTGAAATGAAGATTTCATCAAGACCAGACTTTTAACTTCTAGACTTGCTACTGTATTTTTTTCAGAGATTAAATTATTTAGCATAATAATTAGCCTTGTAGCCATCTCATCAAGGCAATAATTGTGTTATATTATTGTATTTTATTGTAATTCTTAACATTGAAATATAGTATACATATAATATTAATATTCATTAATAATCTTTGATAGTGGAGCAACAACAAAATTGATGTATGAAGTGAGCTGAAATGAAAGTATTAATTAGTGTGAGTTTAGTTTAAGTATGGAAAACACTCCTGACCTTTAAACTGCATGTTATCTGATGTAGGTTGTAACCGGGTACTCGGTAGGTAACTCGGCTGTAATGTTTAAAACTGATCTCCGTTCAAATCAAATTTTTTAGCCACTTTCAATGTATTATATAGATCAACATGTAATGAGCTCTTTTCCAAAACACAATATCTCCATTTTCAATACATTGCATTAAAATGACTTGAATTGCTTTTTTGGAAAAGAGTATTCCGTCGTTGACATGTTTACTAGAGGTGAGTTGAAGGCCTTCAAAGTGGCCTGCTGTAGGCCTACTGTACATGAATGAGCACTGAGCAGTGTTCAAAGGGCAAAGATCAGTCTGAGGTAATGTTCTAATATATTTCTATAAATTATTATGAATTCTCATTGAATTCCATAGATCCGGGGCTATGCTTGAAATCACACAGGTGCACCACTTTGAGTGTTTATCATGACATTTTCTTTCTGAGAAAGTAACTGTGGACATCATTGGTAAATCTTCAAAGGTGTCCTGGAGCAAGCCAGCAGGACTAGTTGAGGTTTCTTATCTTTTGACCCTCTGCAGTGATGAGGAACGTAACAAGATAGTCTACACAAAAGCACTGTGGTGCTTGTTTCCAGAGCTGCAATATGACACAGAATATACCATCAGCATTTCATCTGTTCTACCCAATGGGAGGCAAAGTAAGTCTGTGTCTAAAGTCATCCATCAAAGGAAGAAGCCAGGAATAGATAGACACTCAAGGATTTGTCTTTCAGCTACACCTAATGGCACGGTGGAGCATCACTGCTTTGACACTCCATCTGTGCAGGTTTGGTTCTCGTCTATGTCACTTTTTCAGACCAAGGACCACTTTGTCAAAAAAAACCTTTTAGGGACCACCTTCCCCCATCCCACCTCCTCAAGCACCCATTTACCCTTTGACCCCCAGCCTCCCCAGGTATGAGGACATAGCCATTTCTGCATGCATTTCCTTATTAGAAAACTGTCAGGAAGAAAATGTTCAAATGCTGTGTGATCCTGTAGTGTTTATGGAATAACCCTGTAGTAATTTCCTAGGGCTGACATTCACATTTTTTAAGTATTATCTGTGGTCTATTTGTAGCGAACATGGATGAGTTGGAAGTTTAAAGACAAACTTTAGCTGGTATCTTGACCAGTGGCGATTTTAGGCCATTTTTAGGGGGCTCAAGCCCCCTAAAATTTGGCTCAGCCCCCCTAAAAATCACGGACCAGTTTTTTTTTTTTTTTTTTTTTTTTGCGCACGCGAGCGCCAAAAAAATTAATCACGGGTGACACAGGTTTGCTTCATTGTCTTTTGGAAGCTTTGGTATGGGTATATCTGATCCTACAATGAAGTATTTGGTAACAAATTAAACTAGACAACCAGATGAATTCACTGGTACCACTTGTGATGTACTTGCTCGACAATGCAGGGTTCAATTTCAGTTTAAAGATCGCCCATATTTTTACAGGGAACTATCTTTATCTGGTGGCTTAATTGGCTGCTGGGTTCCATCTAGTAACCAAGAGCTCAAGAAATAAAACAAAACAAAACAAAACAAAACAAAAAAAATACTGGACTTTATAATAGACCTACAATTTCAACAGATAAATTTTCTATTACCCAAATATTCTATTACCAAGGGCCATGCCTGTGCAATAGGAGGGGTGACAGATAAGGTGCCTGTTCACCCAGGACATCATAGAGGTTAGGACTACCCCTGATAGAAAGGAATATGATGCAGCCTTATTGCACCTTCATTCTTCTTTGCGCAATAAACTAGGAATAAAATATTAAAGTACATGCTTTCAATTTTATTTTTTTTTCTTTTGATTCTAAAGAATGAAGCCAATGACAACTACAGTAGCAAAGAGTCTAATGCTCTTAGAGTGAAGTTTTCCCTTATCATTCACATTTCACCAGAGCATTATCACTCCAAAATAAACAATCTTTTCTCATACAGTAGGCCTTGTATTATCCTTACTATTACCATGGAGCTGAACATATCATTCAAGCAGGGCTGTCATCCTCAGTATTTCCAGTATTGCCCCGACAATACTACTTTTTAGTGCAACATCAAACTTCAAATCTCACATGAAGTGCTAAAGTAATAGGATAATTTAAAAATATAGCCTATATATAATAACCTGTTAAAATGTACCAAAATGCAGGAAAAAAACATCTAACTATTCCAAAATTTTCTGGGGGAGTACCCCCAGACCCCCCAGTAAGTCTACTCCACTTTAACAAATAAATATACCATCTTTGATTAACATATGCTGGGTAGACCTATTCTGTGACATTAGCAATATGATGTCCACGAAAAACCCAATTCCTCCTCCACCAGTGTGACCAGCATTTATAATGAGCCTACTGTAGGCCTACATCTAACACATTTTAGGCTAATCACCATAAAAATTTGCCAATAATACTTGTGATAAACATGTGATGGCACCTCTGCATACAAGTTTTTACAAACATTATCTAAGTCTTATGAAGTGACAACATCGATTTCATAGCTGGTTGTTATGATTAAAAATGCGTAAATCTAAGCATTGGAAAGCATGATGTTCAAACCAGGAGCCACTATCAACTCTGGGGGCTGAGCCCCCCTAAAGTTCAGAACCTAGAATCGCCCCTGATCTTGACTTTGAAATAGTTTAATGTTAAAAATAGCCTAAATCTTTTATTCCAATAATATATACTGTATATATTTCAATATAATTTTAATAATGTCAATATAATTTCAAAACAATGTCAGTAATTACAATATTGACAGCATATTTTATTTTCTGTTTTCCTCTTTTTTGTTACATGTGTAGACAATGTCTTTTGTTCAGATGGCCTATTTAGAAGCACCTAACTGCAGATTTGACAAAGTCGTAGCGGTTCATAGTTGGACACATTGGGCAATAGGTGCAGTAGTAATACCAGTAGTAATAGTAGTAGCAATAGTCTACTGAGTGACAACTGGGTGACCCATGTTTGATTTCTGAACCTAAAGGCCTATTGTGAGTCTATGAACCAACTGTTTACTATTAGTCAGCTTTTATTTGCCATCATAATAGCAGTAATTGAATGTGAGAAACTCACTTTCAGTTTCATTTTCCCTGGCTCTGTTCAGTTAGCATCAGAGTATCCTTTGATCTGTCTACCAGTGGTTGACTTTCCTGTTCCAAAAACATTTTCTTAGGTGATTGTGACTACGGCCAGATGAAGGCCTTGACGGCCAAAACTGGTCAGCATTTTTTTTTTTTTTTTTAGCTCTAACCCATTAATGTAATAAAGGGTTTTTACACTATATCACCTTGACTCAAAGGAGAGTGCCTGGAGGACTTTGATTGAAACATTTTCTTAGAATAAGAGGGAAAAAAGACAACAAGAAAGGGAGAGAAAAAGGGAAAAAGACAAACAGATAGTAGCAAAAAATGCAAGAGAGTACATTCTGTTTGACCTTTGATCTTAGTTTTAGCTGCCAGTTTGCTATTTGATATGTTGTTAGCCTACTCTTGTTATTTTAACAGTTCCTAACTCAGAGGCTTCAAAAAATACTCTGACCTCTCACTAGTAACAGTTTTAGATGCAGCAAAATTGAGAGACTACACTAAAACAGTTTACACAGATATTGGAGATTATGTGGCCCTTACATTATTCTGTTGGGACATGAGTTATATACTTTTTTCAGGAGGTCATATAGGTAGTCCATCATATGTAAAGATCTGGAGTGGTGTGATCATGTCAGCATCCAATGAATTGTTGACTTTCATGGGATGATTCTGACAAACAAACAATGTGGGAGGGGAGCACCACTCGCTATCTTATACTGGTACATAACAGGAAAACCACAGGTTAACAGAGGAAACTAACCACAGTTTCAGTTAAATCCAGTTGAATTAATATCTTCTCATGTCATAATATTTGCCTTATTTTTTGTTTGTTTAAATGACCAAATCTAAAGGGATTCAAATTATATCAGCTAAGAGCATTTATTGCATATCAGGCCAAAAATATAAATGTGCCAAATATAGCCTACCATATTCAACAGCAAAAAAAGAGAAAGAGAGACAACACCTTTTTCAGGTTAGCCTACCTGAAGTTTTCGGTATGAGAATATACATGTTTCAATGAACAGAAGCATGCACTCTGACACGTAGAAGACAATCATACGGAAACGGAGCTGAGCCACAGTGGTTTTTATGACTGTTTGACCTCACCGAGAATTTGAATGCTGTAACTTTCCCACGGTATGATCTACCAGGTCCTGAATGTACTGAGGTGGAATAAACAGTACAACAGACAGAAGTGCAGTGTCAAGGGACTGTGAACATCATGGTAAGTTTTTAAGTAGTTCTTTTTCTTAATGTTTGTTTAAGGCTATGGATCATAAGTGTGTGGATTAACTCAGCTAAAACTTCCAAAAGTCCAAAGAAGGTTGAATGGAGTTATGCCAATATTTAGCTTTGTACTGTAGTCCTTTTTGTCTCTAAATCTAAATAGCTAAATCAAGTCATCATTTGAAGTGTAAATCTCACAAAAATACCCATGCAATGCAGTGTAGAAATAGCTGTATACCAATACTATTACTATAACTTTAAATCAACATTGTAATAGTTCACTACTATTTGATTTGATTTTTTATCAATAAATTCACTCTAGTGTCCTATTCAAATTAATTTAAAAGCCATACAGTCATACAGGATGTATACAAATACAAACAATATAACATATAAATGTTATAACACAAGTTCCCACGAGCTAGGATACCTCTGTGTGGTTATGTGTGCAGGGTAGGAAACCACCACAAAATACAAGAAAACCTTTTCCACATGAAATTTGACTACTTGTATTTTGTCATCAAACAGTCAACAAGTTCAGGCAGTGGCAATAATTTAATCTTAAGAGAAGTTAAGGCTCTGAGAAGTGTATGAAATGTTTTTTGTGTGGCCATCACCATACTGTTGGACTTTGGCATTTTAAAATGGTTGTTAATTTTAGGAATTAGAAAGCTAATACCAATACTTTTCACTACTCCTGAATTACAAAGACAATACTCAGTGCGTGACTATGCCGTATAAATCTAAATTTGGGGGGAAATCCAGATGATAATATAGATAAAGATCTATATCTACATATATGGTGTTGTTTGTCCCCCAACAGCACCGTCCAGGCAGCACAGTCAAAGGCTCAACCTTAGCCCTAATCCTAACCCCTTCAACCCTCGTCCTAATCCTAAATTGGGGAGATTAGTGCCTGGTAGGCACCGTTGAGGGCAAAAAAGACCAAAGACCTGGATGCTCATGTATGTAAAAATAGCACAAGGTGCACTATATGAAATAGGTCATATTGTTATATAGGGTATTTGTGATTTACAGCAAACTGCAGTTAACTGAAGATTGCTCTATAGCAATTTCAGACACGTTATAAGGGTTCTTTAGGTACTCTCATGCATGCACTCAATAGGAAGGATGTACTTTTTATTTGTGAGAACATAAAGGTGTGAAAATGGTGCATTGCTTTAGTTGCAGAATGAATTAGCTATTTACTCGACTTGCTAACTTAAGCTGTATGTCTTGTCACAGTCTGTCTGAGCAATGTACCATTGTTACTCTGATGCAGCAAATGTCTTGTGAAATAGATCATTTCATAATCTCATTTTCTATTATTGACATAGCCTACATTTACAAAGTAAATGTACAAAGTAAATGTAGTAGCAGATAGCTTGGGTAAACTCAAACTGCTTTCAAAGCTCAGTTGAGCTAGAGAGTGTCTGGGTTGACTTATTCTAGGGATCATGACACAAGTGTGAAAATTTCTGTTGAATTGATGCATTCGACTCAATCCTGAAGAGTGTAGGAAACACAATGTTCTCGAAAACAATGGCTTTATGTCCAGATGTACAGTATACACTATAGGGCAAGACAAACCATTTGGAATTCAGGCCTTATTTTCTCTTGATCTTCTCTAGATAATACATAATCTGACAAGTAGGGCTGACAATTATGCTTCTATTCATTGAAACGTTGCTGTTCTTATACTGAAACTTCATATAACCTCTCTCTTTTGTTTTGTTTTTTGTTTTGTTTTGTTTGTTTTTTGCTGTTGAATAGGCTATATATTTGTCACATTTATACTTTTGGCCTGATATGCAATGAATCCTCTGAGCTCAAACCAAACTCAAAATAAGACAAATATTTTGACATGAGAAGATATTGATACAACTACATGTACATTTGACTGCAACTGAAAATAGCTTCCTCTGTAGTTTCCTGTTATGTCAGCTTGATTGGTTGGTAGATTTGTGACCACCAAGAAAAAAAGACACAGTCCATTTATTAACATTAATGTATTTATTCATAACACAAGTGACAGAATGTTTACTCTCTCAGATTATGTAAGACTGAGTGGCTACATGACAGAAACATAACTGTTGTTCAGAATCAATTCCTCAAGGAGTGCCATGTCATTTCATGTGTCAAACATCTTGTTCAGCTCTGGTAACGCTGACATCTAGTGGTGTATGATAAGAACTTCTATTTGCTGTGAGTGGAAATGGTGTGTAGAGTATTTGCTTAGCGTTGGTCACTCTGAGTAATGCTATATTGTTGATGAGTGTATAATTAAAAGGATAAGCTAAAGATATGTGTGGATAAGCTATGGCGATTCTGACCTCTAATGCATTCCTTATTTATGACTAAATTGCTTTTTAAGAAAGAAAAGTGATCCAAATTCAGTCTTTAGGATGCTGTTGACTTCATCTGAGAATTCAGGCCATATATAATGTATGTAATTTTTTCAGTGCTGTGCCAGAAGTGGATGTTGAGGAAAGAATTCAAGAACATGAATTCAGTCATGTATCTTTGGTGGTTCTGTCCCGGTGCAGTTATTGTTTACTTGGTCTGGGAAATCTGGCAATAAAATGTGTCCAATTTTCTCAGTGCTGTTTGAGAAGGAGAGGATGTTGAGAAGATGTTGAAATTTAGTGAAAGAATACAAGAACATGAATTGTTGGTTCCGTTCCAGGGATGTCCTTGCTCTAGCCTGGTAAAAAAACAGCCTCTTGCTTGTATGCTTCGCTCCGTTCAGACCATCTGCAGATTCTGGACAAACAGTTCCTTGCTGGAGATGTTTGAATTCAAAAGGATTGGATCAGCCCTTTACTGACAGCCTATAGTATTGTTACACTTCATTCACAAGATGTTTCCTCTGTTTGCTGATTGGCCAGGATGGGATCCATACGGAAGACATTGAGCTCAATGTCATCAATACCAGAGGGAATGAAGGGAGATGAGAACCAAGCAGAATAATATTAGATGGCAATCCCTGAAGGCTATATTTAGCCTGGGAGTACCTATGCTCCTTTGCGTGCTCCATTTAATTTCACTCTGAAAAGCAGCATGGTGACCATGACCGATTTTCTCGCCTGCTTTAGGTATCCAATCACAGCACAAAAAGGGACTAGCACTGCACTCGATTGCATTTTACGTCATATGGTAGCTCTGGTATTGGCTCTGAGCTATATACAGATGCCATGATAGACATTCGTAGCGCCCAATAAATGGCTCTGGACATTCATAAACAACACTTCCACTATACGAGAAAAGCAATAGGTGGGTCAGACTAAATATCACTTGTAATTATTTAGTTTGCACAATAGCCAGGCTAGGCTATATTGTGTGTGCACACATTTTAAGCCCAAGGCAGGGAGAGCTAGAAAACAAACAAACAAACAGAAAAACTAACAAACAAACAAAAATTGGTAGTGAAAGTGGCATGGAAAAGCATGGTGATGCAGTTTTAAACAAGGCTCCTGAGTATAATTAGCGAATGGGAAGTGTAGCAGGGGATTAGTTTAGCAATCTGCTCAACTGACTGAGGAGTGAGTTTGACTCTGTGGCCTGTCAAATCTAATGCTGCTGCTCCATTTTCATGATGTTGTCTTTACCATTAACTGGATTACCATAAATCGTGTTGAACGTTTAACGCTCGTCATTCCTCCATCCGCTATTTAGTTATACTCAGATGTCCGAAGCCAGATGGTCCTCCAATGTTTGTATGTTTTGTTTAGGGTTTTTTTTTTTTTTTGTGTGTGTGTGTGTGAGATTAATGTCATACGAGTGTCATCAGGATGTCTTCAGAGGGTCAGGTTGAGATCTAGACTCTCAACAGAAGTAAAGTCTTATGGGATCATCTCAAGAGGTTGTCTAGAAGTAATTCATAAACCTGATCCAATACACACACAAAAAAAATCTTGTCAAGATTTCAGTTTGAGATTGAGTGTCAGTAATGCTCAGATTCGGCAACGGAAATTCAAATGTAGAAAAACAAAAAAAAAATGTCATTGTCAGTGTTACTGTCACCATTTTTCCCCAATACTCTCCAGATAGGGTTTTAGTTTTCTCTCGAGATCATTGCGAGGGATCATCTTCAGCAGGTCTCGTGTGTTAGTGAGGCATAGACGCTCAGGCCAGGCTTTGTTCATCAGCGTTGCTACCTCTGCTCGTTCTCTCCCTTCCAGTCTGCCTTCAGGGATCTGGTAGCATCCTGTCGTATTGGACATGAGCAAGAGGAACTTTTTGAACTCATCCTTGCTGAGGCTTTCTAGAATGTTGATGAGGACAGGAAGGAGGTTCCCGGTGTAGTCCACTGCAGAAATATATTTAAAAAGCCTAATGATTGCTTACAATCTTTAAGATTCTTATATTAACATTTTCCATAGTGCAAAATATGCGTGTGCTTCATATCTTTTCAAGCAATCTAACAGACTCCTTACAGATCCACCAACACCATCCATTTCCGGCACAAAAACGTTATTGTCACATTACCATGTTAAGTAAAGTGTACAAATGTCAGTGTGTATACAATACAGTTTTACTGAATGTCTGTGAGTGCAGAAACTGACTTTAACTTTTATTGTTGGGTTGTTTTGTTATTCCTTTGAAAGTTATGAAGAGGACATATTTTAATTATCTTACCATATTGGTCGAGGTGTTTCAGGAGAGGTTCTTTGTCACTGCCTTGTTGAAAAAACATAAACGCCATATTTCATTTTTGACCAGGTGACGTGACAGACATATATTTTAAGTCAGTTTAACCATGCATGCAAACCTTTACTGAAATGGACTAATAGGCCTATTGAATGGTGATGCATTTGGTGCAAGGTTTTAAACAAATTGTTTGCAAGACATCTTAAAATATGTGGCTGAATAAATATTACATTTCCTTTGTATACTTCCTATTGTCTATCTGGAGAGTAAAAGAGTAGTATTCTGAATTTTATCCACATGAAGCATAACACTACTCAGAAATCACAGCTATTCATAGTTAGAATGCAAAACATCAAATAGAAACTTACATGGCTTTCTAAAAAACTGGCCCATCATGGTGGGTGGTATCGTGTCTAGAAGCAACGGTTTGAGGGGATACTTTCAATAAGCAGAAAATCAAAGCATCCTCATTCTCGATTTAGTTCTGCGCAATGTTTAGCAAAACTTGCTAACATTACAGGTATTCCCTATTTAGAAAACAAAGTATCAAATCTTAAAATCTTCTTCAACCTACCAAGATGAAGACCATTGAAACCAAAGATCATGGAAGCTCCGCTTGAATCCTCTCTGTTGAAACTCCACCTCATGGTGTGCATTCTTCACCTCTTACCAGATAAAACAGGAAGAAGAAACATGTGACTATGCAGTTTAAGCCACAATTAATACGATTATTTTTACTTGCCTATTATTTTCTGAGAGTAACAACAGGTAACGTTTTGGCATTTTAGATTCTTGCAGTTTTGCACAATTAATTATTGCAATAACGAGCTCTAAAATGTATAATACATTTATACTGTAAATAAGCTCATTCGTTACTTTAAATTGTATACTCAGTGGGTATTTAAAAAGCTAAAAGGCTTTTTTTTCATCTTTCAGAATCTTGATCCTGGAGCTCTACTCTGGATCTACTTTATCTCTTAAAATCATGAAGAGTTGCTGGGGCAACACACCTGCTGAGCATGGATATCAAAGAGTCATTCATGGGACTCGTAAGGACTTACTTACGCCTGGGACATTTAGTCGCTCTTGTTTCTTTCATATCAAAACTTGCACATATCAATAACAGGACTTTCAGCCCACATTACGTAGTTCTTACATGAGACAGATTTTGTTATTACAATTACTTACAATTACAATGACTTGGCTAATGGAGAGATAATGAATAAAGAGTGTTTGTCCTTGCTGTTGTGCATCCAGAAATAGAAAGTTATTGCTATGTTACTGTATCAAAGGTAGGAGGCATTTCTTGTTTATTTTAGACCATTTGGGTATCTGTGTGTAAATGGCTACTCTGTATGCTGTATATATTGACTCAAAAATGTACTCCCTTTTACATAAACCTAAGCCCTGGTTAATATGAATATTTTTAGTGGCCAATTCTGTGTCATTTGTCACAATACTTCATAGAACCCTTCAGTATTGGAGACTGTAATATAATGTGCATTATTGGAGACTGTTAGATCATGTGCATTATTGAACTGCAATATTTGAAAACCCATTGGTATTGAATTGTTCTTGTAGCCTCTCGTTACTTCCCTCGTTTCTTGAAGCATTGTTTCTTGTTTATTGAAGTGTTTTGATAATGAAATACAGTGAAGAAATAGAAATAAATACTACCACTTATTTATTGGTGAAGTACTGGTTTGTTTTACATGCATCAGCACTGTACCATTTAGCACAATCATCAGTGCATAACAGCAGCTTTCTTAATTATGGGATGATTTCAAGGATCTTATAAATGCATTTCATGTATCTAAAATAAGGCATTGGAGCAAATATTTCAAAAATATCCATTATTATGTTATATGTTATGTTATCGATCTATTAATGCAAGGAAGTTCTGTTTGTGTGTGTGTGTGTGTGTGTGTCTGTGTGTGTGTGTGTGTGTGTGTGTGTGTGTGTGTGTGTGTGTGTGTGTGTGTGTGTGTGTGTGTGTCTGTCTGTCTGTCTGTGTGTGTGTGTGTGTGTGTGTGTGTGTGTGTGTGTGTGTGTGCGTGTGTGTTCCACGCATAACTCTGCAACCGTTCGTCCAATTGACTTCCATTGGTAAATGAAGCTCAGTAGACTCCTGCTGCTTTAACTACGTCAATCCCCTTCTTACTCCCGGCGCAGTGCTTTTGGTGGGGGAAAAAAGTATTTGCTACACCGGCAATGCACTAGTAAAAAGGCAATGGAGCAACAACTAAACGTGTGAAGTAACAAAACAGTGAACTGAAATGTAGTTAATTAGTGTGCACTGTAAAGGAAAACGCTCCTGGCCTTCAGAATGCATGATCTAGTCATTTATGGCTTTAGCAGGGTTGCAGGTGCTGTCACTCAGCTGTGGTGACCTAAATTATTCTTTCTATTCTAACTATTCTTCTGTACCTTTCTGTGCATCAACATGCAACCTGTCATTGATATGTTTTCTGGAGCAAGCACAAACTGACAGTAGGCTAAAGGCTTTCAGTATATGAGGCATGTTCAAAGCAACACAGTCTCATCCCTTTTCCTCGAATATCGACGTATGGTCAGGCTCCCTTCCCGTCAACCGTTTGACGTGGAGGGTACCCCCTTCACGTCGTTTACCGAGGATAAGGGGCTGCCATAGATAACAATGTTAATTTTTCACGTCGTTTACTGACGTTTAAGGAGCTGCCATAGGCATCAATGTTAACCCTCTAGGTCGTTTGAAGAAGTTTAATCTGCTTCGCTCTCACATTATAAAATTAAAATACGTGTGTAGACCTTTTTACTTGATATTGCACGCAGGTATTTATTAGTATCGACGGTGTATCTGAATGTAGCCTACAACGACTTTAGTGAGTTGATTTTTTTTGTTGAATTTTTTTTTTCACCCGCCGAAGCCTAGTTTTAATGTTCTCATTTCCGGCGACGCACTGTAAACAAATCCAGCTGTCACGTCAATATCTCCAAATCTCAAAACGGATTATGAAGTTGTAATAAATGAAATGGACGCCAGCAAAAATGTTAACATTTGCTAAAATGGAGATAAAGTTATTTGTTAAATAGATGCATTCTGGGAAGTGATGTGTTTTAAAATATAATGCTTAGTCTACATAAACCTGTTGTTTCTTCACTCAGAGGTCTATGCTAATAATTTCCGATTTTTGAGCAAGGATATAAAATATTATAGATATTTTTAGTCTCCAACTGAAATTGTAGAATAAACGGCAAAATAATTGTGGACCCTTTACATTTACGTGGCCTAGATCTCGCTGCAGCTCGCGAGATTACCACTTGTTTGGAAGCTGTTTGAAAGGATCAAACGTGGGATCAAATAGCATCTCAGGTAGGTGTTTTCACGAATATGTTTCACTGAATAACTTGTTTTACCGTGTATTATTGTAAAATATAATATGCTTGATTCGTGCAATAGTAACTGAATACTTAGAAGAGCATTTACGGCAATTTATTCAGGCAAGAAGAAAACTTTCCTGAGCATATTGCCTGTTAGCTAGCGAGCTAATGTAAACAAAGATTCTCAGCCCAGTCTCACCAGTTAGGCTAAACATGCAGCGCGCATGTAGAAGTCACTTTTAATCTTTGTTTTGTTTTGTTCTTATTTCTTTTTCCCTTTTTATTGCATGGTCCTTATTTCTTGTAATCCTGGCATCTTTTGTTGGCATGTTTGCTTTCTTATTAGGCTAATAATAATGTCTAATAATATAGCCTAATAATAATAAGAAGAAGAACAAGAAGAAATAGAGACTGAAAACGTGAGAGTAAGTGTCTCCTCATTATGAATTTATGTTGATTTTCACTTTTCTGTCCCAGAATCCTTCTTTTGAAAATCTCTGAGATGGAAATTTATTTGTAGGGGTCTATTTTTAATATCTCTTTCAGATGAGAAGATGGCCTCTGAATTTTCAACCATGAATGAAGACTACTGCATCGACCTGTATAATTTACTGTTTTTGCAGAGACAATGCCATCTGGGATGAGTTCAATGGTGCACCAATGCTGTGGTTTGCTCACTGAGCAAGGTCTTTGGCCGCAACATGCAACACTTTGTAACAAGCTTCTAACATAGTTTTCTTTTGTTTGGGAGGTGTAAGTTATCGTATCAACATTGATGTGTATCCAAAACCAGATGGAAATAACAAAGACAACTAGAAAATGCAATTCCTTAGGGCAAGTATCATGGTTGCTATAGGGGTTGCTACGTTAGATATGTCGGTTGCTATTTTATTTGCTAGGTTGTAACTGTGTATGGGGTTGTTAGGCTGTTTCTAGGGTTGCTGTAGTGCAGGTTAAGTTGCAACTGTGGAAGTGGTTGCCAGGCTTTTGCTGGGGTAGATATGGCCCCTGCCTACTGATCACTACCAGCATCCCGGGGTAAAAGGAGGCGGGGGGGGGGGGGTGCTTTCTATGTGTGTGGGCTGTAGGTGTACAAGTACTATGTGTCTGTGAGCCATTGTACTGACAGTTGTTTCTGTTTCTTTGTGTTTCTCTTACCTCCTCTGCCCCGACGCACTGGCTGAGTGATGAACCTCCCGTACCTTCCTGCCACCAACCCTACCACACTACGGATGCTGACCAACCTCTCCGGAGCCACACACCAGGACCATCCTCCCCTTTTCTCTGAGGCCCGTGATGGAACTGGCCTGATGGCCCCCTGATGACCACTACCTAGATGGCGGCCAACACCCAATGAACTGTAATCCCACTCCAACTACTGACTAATCCCACACTCCAAGGAGGTAAGAGAAACACATCGAGGGTTAACATCGATGCCTATGGCAGCTCCTTAAACGTCGGTAAACGACGTGAAAAATTAACATTGTTTTCTATGGCAGCCCCTTATCCTCGGTAAACGACGTGAAGGGGGTACCCTCCACGTCAAACGGTTGACGGGAAGGGAGCCTGACCATACGTCGATATTCGAGGAAAAGGGATGAGACTGTGTTGGTTCAAAGGGCACTCTAATAAACAGCTTAGAGACTCTGGACTCCTCCTTATGACTTTGACAAGACAGATAGTCAAAGTTCACTTTACAGGTTCCATTTTATAAGGTGGAAGAAGCCATCCTCTTTTACTTAACGCATATAAGAATATCTTAAGCTTCATTGTATTTTGATAGAAACAATTATTTCTTGTTTGGTGGCCATATTCTCCTGAGTGTGCACAGCTGTGACTGATTTATTTTGGTAAGTAGCCTACTCTATGATAACCACAAGATGGATTGTTATGAAATGGCACAATATCTGGATTACTGTATGGACTGTTGGAGTAAACAGTTATTCTGTTCATACTATATTTTTAAAAAATCATTAGTATAAAATACAACCTTTCCTATGTTTCCTAATATTTCCTGTTTCATTAATCTACATGATGGTAGTTTGACTGGGCTGACTTGGATCATTTTACAAAACCTACCGCATTTCATAAGTTTAAAGATCTTGACGCAAAGCAACTGTCAGTAATTTTGACATGATCCAGATTGCTCAGAGTTTCCCAAACTTCTACAGCATATTGTACTTCACCTGCTAAAAAAAACCCTGAAATATCTTAACATTCAGTACTTGCACTACTTTATTAGGTCACACACTACTACCTTAAAGGCATTGGCAACACACAGACAATGAAAAAGTTGTGTTGATGTTCTTACAGTATGTTTAACATTATAGTATGGTGTCCTTAGATTCTCTTGTAAACGGTTATTGGTTTTTTTTTAGGGAATGAAAGGAGTACACTGGTTTAGACTCATTGCACATGTAATTTTGTCATGTAAACAGGGCATTTATCCTGTAAAATTAGCTTAATGATTGACTAACTTTTGTTCACAGTGTCTGTTAAGCAGGAAACTTGAAAGCTGGCTGGGCAATGTGACAAGCCCAATGAGGAAACATTATGAGGTGAGTTCAGTTGTTTGTGCTGCTTACTGTTTTACTCAAATAGAAAACTTGTAATATAGGCCTACTGTATGTTTCTATTTCATTATGTTACAAAAACTGTTTGTAAGGCTGTTTGACATTCTTTTAGGAATGGATGAATTTACAGCAGTACATCCTCTTGAGATCATCAATTTCCCAGAGCTACCAATACAATTCTTGTGCAAGGTAAGTATTGAAACAGTAGTAGTTTCAGTAGTTCAGTAGTAGAAACAAAACATTTTTTTGCATTTTTTTTCTCACTGTGGAACAAAGATGTATCTGTTTTTGGTCAGTGAATCTTACAAGACATTGTGTACTTGTACTGGACCTTAGAAGGTCCTTGAAACTGTTTCACTTGGACCAGAGGTTTTTTGTGGCCTAATCCTTCCACAAACTCACAATAGTAAAAGTTAGACAGTAATGCTGTTAAAATATTAATTTCAATAGCAGGCATGATAGCAGAACAAATGTTGTGATTCTCTCTCATATAATTAACAGTGAGGGTATCTAACCCAATACAAGCCCTCTGAGAATGGCTGACAAGAAGAGTTTGTCTGACAGAGTGAAGGAAAAGGACTCCACTTCAAGGTGAGGTCTTATAAAGATCTAATATTTTGACTACTGTAGGTCTGTATAATTTACATTACACAAAACTCTGAATTTGTATTAGACATTATGTTAGTTCACCACAACAAACAGAAAATACTATTATACCAAAGGATGAAAGACTTGCTTGATTTTCACTGCAACTGTGGAAATACTGTCATTTGAACACAGGCAAATGCAAAACACAGTCTGCTGGTGTACTTGTATAATGCTGCAATATCAATTCATTACTGCACAAATGATATGTTTGCCTCAAACTGAAATGAAAGAAAATATATACTCAACACCAAATGTGAAATGGAACTTTGAATATTCTGTATAGAACCAGAATACCCTTGCCTGTAAATCGCCACTGTAGTACCTCTGATGAACATTTAATTTCACTATAATACTAGGGTAGGGTACTTTGAGGCTTCAGTTTTCCTAAATATTTTTTTGTCACTAACCAATCAGTGGAAACAGGAAACTGAAATTGAAGGCAGCACCAATAGGTTTAAAATTCAAACAAAACATCCACCAATGTGTGCGTATGCCTATCGATTATATCCGGACTTGTTGCACTAAATGAAAAATATCCACATTGATTCATTCCCTTTGAGGAATGGCAAAATGGCAAAATGATCAGTATAGTCCTGCCCCGAAGCTCAGATATCCTTCCTCGCTAACACTTTATTTTAAGGTTCACATATTAGCCACTAACACATACCTAATTAATGCCAGGATGCTGGAAGCACATCATCATCAGTAATACCTATGCAGTACTTACTAGTCAGGAATTCTTCCACTATTCTGAATTTATTCAGACATTATAGTAGTGGGTTATACATGTTCTATTTTGGTAGGTACTAATACTTAGTAGGTAGAGATTAAGGCTTATTAGGGCATTATTAATATTATATCAAGAATAAAGGCCTAATTAGTCACGAATAAGACATTTGTGAATACACGCTTAACAAATGATTAATGTTGCCTAACACATGCCATACAAGTCACTAGTACAGGCTTTAATTAGGTATGTATTAGTGGCTAATATGTGAACCTTAAAATAAAGTGTTACCCCTCTACACCCAGCAGAGTGTCCATGAGGAGTGACCAGTCAGAGGATCGAAACATCCAATTTCAACATAGAAGTCTGTATGAACCTAGGTAAATACAATGAACCATATACTAATTTAATTGTGTTTTTTTTCTAATGTAGATCATGATAAAGGCAAAACATTTTATCAATTACTGGAATAAATAGGATGACATACTGTACTGTGTATCTTATCTTGAACATTTACTCTACGATGCAAAGTGTGCACTCTCACTGATTTCCTTTCTGTAAAAAATCTTGCCAAAAAGTGGGAAAGGTTAAGAAACCACATCTCATAATATTAGAGTATAGTGATATTGTAAAGTACATATGGCCACAATGTAAATACTGTAAATTGTAATACAAGCACACAACAAATATCATTACTTCACATTTTTACACAACAAATTTAATCAGTAAACTCCTGTGAAACCACTCAACCCAAATATGTTGACATTATGTCATTGAGAATGTTCTTTAGAGAACCAGAGTGATCCACAGTCTTCTGATTAATTTGTTTGGTGACAATAATTACACAATAACCAATAATATTCTTTGCTGCAGATTTCCGTCCTCTACACACAGTTATTTGTCTTTGAGGAGTGACCAGTCAGAGGACCGAAACATACAATTTCAACACAAAGACGACACTAATGATTTTCAGTAAGTGAATCAAACAATTCTGCTCTGACTGACTGACTGACTGACTCTCTCTCTCTCTCTCTCTCTCTCTCTCTCTCTCTCTCTCTCTCTCTCTCTTTTATCTATCTATCTATCTATCTACCAACCAACCATGAGGTGAAATAAGTTCTCATAAGAAAGTTATATGACACAACTGTTCTAGCTGGATGCAAGTACAAATACTATTAAGCTTTTTTCCATCACAACACTCAACATTAGCCAGACATGAACTGCCTTTGAGGGTACTGGGTTTTGAAAACAGCAAACTGAGGGTGGGCTGAAAGTGATGACATTGAACTGAAATTGTGCACTCCAGCCAATACCATTACGACCAAGCAGTAGTGACTGGTTGAGGCAGAAAGTATCTACCCTCCAGGAAGCAAACATATCCCAATGGATACAAAGTTAAACAATGCGATCATACTAGGTTAGGGAGGTCAGGCTTGGTAGGTTAAAGGTAAAGTTATTACATCATCCAAAATGACATGTCAAATGTGTGGGGAGAAACTTTCACTTTGAGAAAATTCCCTGTCTTTGTGCTGTCAGGATGCCTCTCAAATGCCTCTTTTAAACTCGATAGGCTATATTCTCTCATGTGAATGCAATTCATCTTAAAACATCTCCATGAAAGGGGCAATTAAAAGGAGTACATGGTCTTCAGTAAACCCTATTGTAATTTATTTTCAGAGTCCAAAAAGGAAAATATTCCAGGGGTCGGAATCTAAATCACATTCTCCAGGTATGAGTCCCGTCCCTACAGGCATATGAATTTGTAACACATGCATGTTTTCCACGTATTTTAAGCAGAATCTACTTGCGTTAAACTGTAGGAAGTTAGTCACTGTGATGTATTCAACTGAATAAAAGGCTCAGTGAGATACCGCGAGGTCATAAACTTTGCTCGCAATGACTTATGGGACAAGTAGTTCCTTCACTTGGCATTAAGAAAAGAGACGCTGTACCATCAACACTTTTTAAATTTTTCATTCACATTTTTACTCAGAATGGAAGGTTACATGGTCATCACCTACCCCGTAACTGGTAGACCGAGTGAAGCTGAGGCGATTTTTTGAGGGGGCCTAACGGGCCGTGCCTTTCATGGCCTATATTGTGCTACAATAAAGTATACAGTATATGCCACAATAAATTTGCACTAGATGAACAACAGTTGTGGCTGTTGAAACCTAAGTTATTAGTGTAGGCCTATTCATCTTTTAGGTGTTTTAACTGACACCATTCCTCATAGACCTTATTATTTTACATGTGGTTTACAGTTGTTCAGTATCTCTCTGACTAATCCTACTAATCTTAACCAAGATGAGAATTTATCTACAGTAGGCTATAATTACAAGTCTTCTTCCAGCAACAAAGAATATGATTTGTCCACTGCTGACCAAAACTCACATGATAACAAACAATATTAAAAATATGACAATGACTTGCAATGTCAATTAAAAATTATGTGTTTCAGACACTGGAGGAGATAATTAGCACGTTTGTGAAGAATGAAATTAAGAGATATAAAAGGATTCTGAGTCCAGATTACGAAGAAAAATTTGAGAAAAAAATGAAAATGAGCATGATGCCAGAGAAGGGGCTCTGAAAATGGCATTGCATTTCCTTAGGAGTATGGAACAAAAGGATTTAGCTGACAAACTACAAGAAAGTAAGATTATTTTTATATGTAACAATCATGGAAGCAGGAATTGAATTAATAATGTTTGGGACTTAAAAAATTATTGCTACTTTTGTAACAGATGAACTGGATGCACTTTGTCAGTCTGAGCTGAAAAAGAATCTCAGAACTAAGTACCAGAAAGTGTTTGAGGGAATACCGAAGGAAGGAAAACCTGCTCTGTTAGAAAAGATTTACACAGAAATCTACATCACAGAGGGAGGAAGTGGGAAAGTAAATGAGGAGCATGAAGTCAGACAGATAGAGTCACTATCCAAAAGACCAGCTGGACAGAACACTTCAATCAAATGCAGAGACATCTTGAAACCCCTACCTGGCCAAGACAAAACAATAAGAAGTGTGGTCACAAAGGGAGTAGCTGGCATTGGTAAAACTGTCTCAGTTCAGAAATTCATCCTGGACTGGGCTGATGGGAAGGAAAACCAGGATATCCACTTCATATTTCCACTGCCTTTTCGGGAGCTCAACCCCATAAAAGAAAAGCAGCACTCTTTGAGGGACCTTCTCCACTGCTTCTTTGCAGAAATAAAGCAGCTAAGTTTTACCAGCCAGAGGAAATATAAGGTGTTGTTTATATTTGATGGTCTGGATGAATGTAGACTAGATTTAGGCTTTCAGAAAAATGAAAGTCTGTCTGAGGTGACAAAGGTCACTTCCTTGGATATACTCCTGACAAATCTCATCAAGGGTAATCTACTTCCCTCTGCTCTTCTATGGATCACCTCTCGACCAGCAGCAGCAAATCAAATCCCACCTGAGTGTGTTGACCGAGTCACAGAGGCACAAGGGTTTGATGACATGCAGAAGGAAAAATACTTCACAAACAGGATCAGTGACCAGAATCTTGCAAAGAGAATATTCACTCACATCAAATCATCTAGAAGTCTACACATCATGTGCCACATACCAGTGTTTTGCTGGATTGCTGCTACTGTTCTTGAAAACATTCTTGGCTCTCTGGATGTTAAAAAAGTCCCAAAGACTCTGACTGAGATGTACACATACTTCCTAATATTCCAAACCAAGCAGAGGAGCAAGAAATTTGAAGGAATTCATGACTCCGAGCCACAGTGGAACCAAGAAGGTCTCTTTGCTCTGGGGAACCTGGCCTATGAACAACTGCATAAGGGTCAACTCATATTTTATGAAGAAGACCTAATAGACTTTAAACTTGATGTCAAGGAGGCAGCCATACAGTGTGGCATTTGCACGCAGATCTTCAGAGAAGAATCAGAAATCCAGCAGAGAAAGGTGTACTGTTTTGTGCACCTAAGCATTCAGGAGTATCTGGCAGCTTTATATGTGTTGTTGATGCTGACAGTTGAGGGGAAAGATGTCCTGTCGAGTCAGCTTGTGAAATTGAGATCAGAGGACTCCATGATCATTCTGCACAAGAGTGCTGTGGACAAAGCTTTGAAATATGAAGATGGACGCCTTGATCTTTTCCTGCGTTTTCTTTTTGGCCTCTCACTAGAGTCTAACCAGACTCTTCTGCATGGCTTACTACCAAGAGAACAAACTCAGATGACAAATAAGGAAACAATCAGTTACATTAAAGGGAAGATCAGGGATATACCAACATCAGAAAGAATCATCAACCTCTTTCACTGTCTGAATGAACTCAATGATCACTCCTTAGTGGAGGAGGTTCAGAGATTCTTGAGCACAGGGACACTTTCTGAAGCCAAACTCTCACCTGCTCAGTGGTCTGCTGTAGTGTTTGTCCTGCTAACATCAGAGGAGAAGCTGGATGTGTTTGACCTGAAGAAGTACATCCGGTCTGATGAAGGATTGCTAAGATTGCTGCCTGTTGTGGAAGAATCCCAAAACGCTCTGTAAGTAATTAGGGCACATTTATCAAGGATATTTGGATATAACATGTTCAAAACATAATTTCATATTATAATAGTACCTGTTCCAGAGGAATCCCAAAACTGTAAGTGATGACAGCAATGAGAAAGAGAGGGGAAATATAGTTGGAAATATATAAAATTAATACCTCTCAAAAATAATTATGCATATTTAAGCTACATGCTGCTGAGTCCTTTCCATATAATCCATTATGTCTGTGTTCCCCACAAGGCTCAGTAACTGTAGTCTCACTGAGAGGAGCTGTAGAGGTCTGGGATCTGTCCTCAGCAAAGCATCTTCAAAGCTGAAAGATCTGGATCTCAGTGGCAACAGTATTGGAGATGCAGGGGTGCAAGAACTCTGTAGTGGACTGAAGAATCCAAACTGTACATTGGAGACACTCAGGTAATGTTATGGGTTGATTTATACATTTTCATCTTTTTTTCAGTAGCTTAAAGGTGTATTCTGATATTAAACACGTTTAGCCCCTGTTCTGGACAAAATAGAATGACTACTACAGAAGCTTTGATAATTGGTCCGGGCTCAGCTATTGGCTCATTTCCAACCTCCTCTGCCTTCTTCAGAAAGGCTAGATAAGTTCATGCACAATCCTGTCCTTAAAACACCCAGAAAATGTTTATTGTAAAACATTTTATTGTAAAACACATTATTGTAAAACATATTTTTGTAAAACATATTTATGCAACTCACTGAGTGGTATTTGTTGTTCCTTGATTTTCCTAAACAAGTATGAAAATGAAATGCCTTTTCTGATATGTTTTATTTGCCATTTTGTAAATACCATTGACTTCAGTTGGAAGGCTCAGTGCTTTTGTTGATATCACTTTGCCACCCATTCACAAAGTAAATGAATGGTGTCATCAAGTGGTCTGGAGTGTGCAATGTTTCAGATTCAAATATGGAAGAAAAGGCTTTTTGTGAAGTATATGAAAAAAATTGCTCCAGAATTTACAAAATGCAAAACAAAACACAACAGAAATGGTACTTCGCTACAGTACTTATGATACTCAGAGAAAATAGAATAATATCTCAAAATTTAAAATGACAAAAACACAAAAATGTTAGGATCAGATCAGAGGATTGCAACTCACTCCCCTATGCAAGGAGGGAGATTAATTATTTGTGCCCATCCTTCCCTCTGTGCGAGATTTGAACAGGCAGCTACCCATCCGAGACTTGTACTACCACAGAATAATAGTAATTATTTGTGAATGAACAAACAGATGAACTGACAGATGCGTTATGTTTTTGTCTGCTTTAATAAAATGATGTTCTCACTACAGGCTGTCAACTTGTGGGGTCACAGAGAAGGGCTGTACTGGTCTGGCCTCAGCCCTGAAATTAAATCCCAATCATCTCAGAGAGCTGGATCTCAGAGGAAATGATCCTGGGACATCAGGAATCAAAGTGCTTTTAGACCTTAAGGATGACCCACAGTGTAAACTGAGAAATATCAGGTAAATGTGTTTCATTAGAGTAAAGAGATTCGCCCCAAGGTAAAGGTTTTCAAAGTAGTAAAAACAAACCAACAACAGTGCTCTTTCTTAATGTTTATTTCATATTGACATTACTCTATTCAAGAAAACAAGGCATTAGCTAATTTTTATACAAGTGTTACCTGTTAAAATAATGTTACATTTAAAGGAATAGGCCACCCCAAAACGAAATTTAGTCTCTTACCATGTTCCCCTGTGTTGGATAAGTGACCAAAAGTGTTTTTCCTTCAGACCTGTGCTTCTCCGTATCCAGAAGCGCAGCATTAGCTTAGCTTAGCATAGAGCGCCGTAATTTGGAGTTTCCATTTAGCCTGTCGTTCTCAAAATAGTTGTAAATGAACTCAAGATTTTTCCTAATTTCGTTGTTTCACCTGTACATTCAAACCGAGTACAAATGCCAATGCCATTATCACGAAGGGTTTGCCTAGGAGTGACAAAGTCTTGGGACTATATTCAGGCGAAAGCACAGGCAAAGCACCGCTGATAGGCGTAAAGTCATCACAGCACCTGAAAAGTTACCGTAGTACTTTCTTTCTGGGGTTTTCAGGTGCTGTGATGACTTTTACGCCTATCAGCGGTGCTTGCCTGTGCTTTTGCCTGAATATAGTCCCAAGACTCTGTCACTCCTAGGCAAACCCTTCGTGATAATGGCATTGGCATTTGTACTCGGTTTGAATGTACAGGTGAAACAACGAAGTTAGGAAAAATCTTGAGTTCATTTATGACTATTTTGAGAACTACAGGCTAAATGGAAACTCCAAATTACGGCGCTCTATGCTAAGCTATGCTAAGCTAACGCTGCGCTTCTGGATACGGAGAAGCACAGGTCTGAAGGAAAAACACTTTTGGTCACTTAACACAGGGGAATATGGTAAGAGACTAAATTTCGTTTTGGGGTGGCCTATTCCTTTAAGATCCATTTTTCATAATGACATGGCCTGCCCTAAGAATTTGCAAGGAACAAAAATTGTCCTAAAACAGACTTTTTAAAAATTGTCTGATATTGAGTGCAATATTGCAGCTCCAGCTGAGCCAATACATTTGGATAGTCAGCATCAAAGGACGGTGGCATGGACGTCGTTAGGTCCATTTGGGGGGGCTCAAGCCCCCCTAAATTTCCCCCAAGCCCCCTAACGCTGGGCAGATTATTTTCATTGTATGTAAATTACATCCATTCTTAGCGGTTATATTACTCGCGGAGTTAACGTCAAATACGCGATCTCCGGACACCATCGGATTCAGTAGGCTCCAAGCTTTCCAATGGTACTAGTCACCAATAACTATGATAAACGGTTCACGAGAAAGTCCACTTTAAGTACATGTGAAATTTCTCAGTAAATTCTCCAGCTCTGCCTGCATCCACTAAGAGCATTTTTTTCTTGTTGTAACTGCTGACGAATTATGCTTCAAATTGAGCAGGAAAAATAGTCTTAAATCTGAAGTTTGGTAGGCTATAGTCTGATCCAGCAAATTTCTAGGCAACATATTCTCCAAAAGACTGAACTATGAAATATACATTAGCCTGTAGTCTATGCCATATTAGTTTGTCCTACATGCATTGATGGACATATTTATTTGCTATAGCCTAGCATAATATTATAGTAGCTATTGTATGCTCATTTTTGCAGAATAAATGTTTGAGAAACTTTCATATTTGACTGTATCATCAGATGTCCCTAGGATTTGAACTAAGCTAGTTGTTACCATTGTTGTATCTTGCTCAGTACATTAGACTGAAATAAATGCAGCTATATAGAAGAGCCTAGTTCATTTACACCACAGTCATTGATGGAGATATTTGCAAACATCTCTCTTCACAAACCAGTCTGATGAATTGATTTAGACTAATTTTGTTAATAAAAATAGCCTAAGATACAAGATATTCTGATAAATGTCCTTCAAGTAATAAATAGTTGGCAATATACACACATATACACTGTAGGCCTATAATATAATTTATTTATTAAAAATTTTCGGCTCTGCGCGCATCTACATATTACCCCTCTGGGGCTAAGCCCCCCTTGACTATGGATCCTAGTGACGTCCATGGACGGTGGTAAAGTAGTGAATTTCAAATGTAGACTTTAGTACACACACACAGTGTATGGTTTTTGCTGCTGTACTGTACAGTACAGTACAATACTAAATACAATAAAAAAATTAGTCAAGATACACATCGTCCACTTTTGATTTGCTTCTCTTAAAAAATGTATGATCTTATGTATGATTATTCATGTAAATATGCTCCCTTTGTGATGGACAAGAAGAGAAAATATGGCACGCTTGAGTTATTGTCTTGGTTCAAAAAAAATCACAAAAAGTGCATTGAACACATGTGCAATGAATATGCAAAATAACCACAAATGAGATTCTATTTTTGCAACAGACTTCATTTAGCAGTATACCTAAAACGGATAATGTCAAATTGTCATGTAACAAAAGTGACACTCTTATTTGAGCATTCAAGTGCCCTGACGTGATACAGCACTGTATTTCCAAAATTTCAGTTACCTCAAGAAGAGACAAATAATATTTATTGTGTTCCTCTGCAGGCTTCTTAAAAGTGCTACTGCTGAGGAAGCCTGTGCTGCTGTGACCTCAGCTGTGGGTTCAAACCCCTTACTCTTAACTGAGCTGGATCTGAGGGGACTCATACCAGGACAATTGGGAGTGACTCAGCTGTGTGCTTTACTGGAGGATCCCCTCTGCAGACAGTCAATACTTCAGTAAGTGGATCATTTGAGTCAACAGCTTGTGGGGCAAATTGTAGACATAAGTAAATCATGTAAATATTTGTCCTTTAAAGAAGTTAGAAAAAGAAGAGGGGTCTAGCATTCCAGTTGAGAGGTGTAAGAACCTTGTTGAAGACTATAGGAAGTGGTTAGATTCAGTTATCTTTTGAAACTGGTGTGCAACCGCATTTTAAGTTTAGGGTGGAAACAATTTTATGTGGCCCATTTTCTGAATTCTGTGTAAAATTATATGAAATTTGTTGCAATGCAGATAAAGGGAATTGTGTGCAAATTATATAATATATAGGCTATTTTAAAACATTTGTAATTACTTTTATTTTCTGGGAGAAATAGTCGATTTTCTGGAAAAAATTTCAGGTACTATCACTTTCAACCATGACTATTTGTGCTGTTACACTAAACAAATCATACTGGTTGTGGTATGGTGTTTGTTTGTGCTGTACTGCATTGAATTGTATTGCAGTCTGTGGGCCTTATCTTGCTGGTTGACTAGGCTAAATTGCCACTAACACAAGCTGTTGAAAGAAAGAGGCAAACCTCTTTGGTAAACCTTCTTGGTGAATTTCAATGTTAACAAACTGAGGACAGCCGATATTTACTTTCGTTATCCCCTTTAAGAATGTATTTAGTTATTCAGCAGTAGCCTATCTAAAAGAGTCAGAAATTCAGCTGAGGTGATTGAAGTGCCGTTGCCTGAGACAATTAAATCTGGAATGCCACGGGTTATCATAATCTTACATAGTTTGGTTACAACACAACATTACATAACACTTTTTTTTTATTTTGACAGTGACATCACACTGTCATTTTCATCTTCCTCTAATTATTAGTCAGCATGAAAATCTTCTCCTATTTTGTCACTTTTTATCATTCAGACAGAGAATACTAACGTTTGATAACATGCACACACACATGCACACTCACTCAGCAGACAATGATAAAATATCATTATTACAGTAAAAATATATCTTCTCTCTACAGCCTGGAGAACTGCAGTATTACAGAGGAAGGCTTCAGTGGTCTTGCATCAGCACTGAGATCAAACCCCTCACACATCAGATACCTGTGGCTGAGTGATAATAAAGCTGGAGATTCAGGAGGGAAGAATCTTGCTGCTCTTCTGGAGGATCCCAACTGTAAACTGGAGGGACTACAGTGAGTAACACAAAACCACATACTGAGACTGTCAGTGAATATGAGGTTGTATTGAATACTTCTTGAATTCTTAATTTACTTTTTAATTTAATTTAATTTAATTTTATTGTTCTTTCTCCTTGGAGTGAGCTACCTTAACAACAATTAATAAGAATGTTGTTGTCTGGCAATAAAGTATTATCTATTCCATACAATCACATTAATGTGCAAAGAGTGATGTAGCACCATTGATCTGCACCAGACATAACTGTGAGCCAGACCTGTTATTTGGACAATTCCAGAGTGGACATGTTGTAATGTAATTCCTTTCATTCTGAGATCACCACCCTAATTCCTCACAGAGACACTCTTGGCTAAGGTAGTCACATATATTTGTCATATGGTTTATGTCAGCCAGCATACTGTACTTATAACTCTGAAACTCTCCTGCAGCTCTGGTGGGTGGCACATTAAAAGTAATGCATTACGTTACACAATACAACATTACACAACACTATTATTGAATTTGACAGTGACATCTACTGTCATTTTCCTCCTCTAATTATTTATCAGCATTAAAATCATTTCCTGTTTTATCACTTTAATCATTCAGACACACACACACTCACACACACACACACACACACACACACACACACACACACACATACACACACACACACACACCTTTGCGATCATTACCATTATTAAAAATATATATTTAACATTTTCTCTCTACAGCCTGGAGAACTGCAGTATTGCAGAGGAAGGCTTCAGTGCTCTTGCATCAGCACTGAGATCAAACCCCTCACACATCAGACACCTGTGGCTGAGTGATAATAAAGCTGGAGATTCAGGAGGGAAGAATCTTGCTGCTCTTCTGGAGGATCCCAACTGTAGAATTCAGCAACTACAGTGAGTAACACAAGACCACATACTAAGACTCAGTGAATATGAGGTTGTATTGAATACTTCTTAAATTCTTAATTTACTTTTAAATTAGATTTTATTTTATTTTTCTTCCTCCCTGGAGTGAGCTACCTTAACAACAATTGATACAAATGTTGTTGTCTGGCAATAAAGTAGTACCTGTATCTATTCTATACAAACACATTAATGTCCAAAGAGTGATGTAGCACCATTGAGCTGCATCAGACATAACTGTGAGCCAGACCTGTTATTTGGACAATTCCAGGGTGGGCATGTTGTAATGTAATTCCTTTCATTCTGATCACCACCCTAATTCCTCACAGAGAACCTCTAGTCTAAGGTAGTCAGTTTTTGTCATATGGTTTATGTCAGCCAGCATACTGTACTTATAACTCTGAAACTCTCCTGCAGCTCTGGTGGGTGGCACATTAAACGTAATGCATTACATTACACAATACAACATTACACAACACTATTGTTGAATTTGACAGTGACATCTACAGTACTTTTCCTCCTCTAATTATTTATCAGCATTAAAATCATTTCCTGTTTTATCACTTCAATCACACACACACACACACACACACACACACACACACACACACACACACACACACACACACACACACACCACCTTGGCGATCGTTACCATTATTAAAAATATATATATATTTAACATTTTCTCTCTATAGCCTGTCTAACTGCAGCATTGCAGAGGAAGGCTTCAGTGCTCTTGTATCAGCACTGAGATCAAACCCCTCACACATCAGAGACCTGTGGCTGGATAATAATAAAGCTGGAGATTCAGGAGGGAAGAATCTTGCTGCTCTTCTGGAGGATCCCAACTGTAAACTGGACCGATTAGAGTGAGTAACACAAGACCACATACTGAGACTGTCAGTGAATTATGAGTTCTTAATTTACTTATTTATTTTATTTCTCCTTGGATTGAGCTACCGTAACAACAGTTATACCAACTTTGCTGTGTGGTTATAAAATATTATAGAAACAGTCTATTACAATAAACACCTTATTGTCTAAAAAATTGTGTACTGCCACTAAACTGTTGGTTGCACTAACAAAACTGACTTAATTGTGTTCTATGGGTGGACCATTTGTTTCTCCCATCAGATAGGTACATTGTCCAATAAACTTCCGCCCCCACAGGAGTGGTACAGTGCAAAGTTCAGTATTTGCTATATTGTTTGATGAAATTAAATATGCAAATGACCAAGGCTTGTCATTGGTTAAATGCTAATATTCACAGTAATGCACAAAGCATAGGATCAGAGAGCATTTAAGGTCAAATAAGGCAGGATATTTGCCAAAGCTACTGTCTACTATTCTTTTGATCCTGGGGAAATCCCTTTTGACAGGATTTTAGTTTTAGAAAGACGTTTAGGTGAAAAGAGTGAAGACCTTCAATACTACTGCAGGGTGTCCGCGGGTTTGTAAAAAGTTGTAAAAGGTAGTAAATGAAATCAGGTCCAATTAAGGCCAGTAAAAAGTAGTAAAAAGTAAGAAGCGTCATCTAACGAGGTAGTAAATTTTTGAGCCCCCATCCAAATGACGCTATGAATTTTTCAATGTTTAACTTACATCCATCCTAACTCCTTAAATTACTAAACTTCTGTGGACTTAGCCTACTGTATTATTTTGCGTTGCGAGTGGAACCTGAGTGATAAGCTGCAGATGATGTCACGCCTGCCTACCTCACGCGCGCTCAATCAATCTGGGTAGGCTACCTGCCAGATCTCTTCGCAAGTTCGCTATAAAGGAACAGTAACAAAGGCTATGAAGATTAGACGACTTGAGGTAAAAGGCTATGAGTGAAACTGTCGCCCCTTTTTTGTTGTCTGTCACGTCATTAAGGACTTAAAACACCCATGAGGATAAATGTAGCACGAGAGACAGTGGGTGAAGCAGGTCATTGCGGATGAGAATATCCATCGAGACTATCTATCCTTTCGCTAAACCCCTACAGCCTAGTTATTGTCAAACCGTTCTGCCGAAGTGCAAGAGGGGAGCCACAAAACATTACATTTTGATGTTGAATTTGTCTGTCATCTGTTAAAAAGTTCCCATTTAGATGTCTAAATTACTTCCACTCTGTCTTTTGAGGCATAGCCTTCATGTTTTCACATCCGCTCACTAGTCTTTGCCTCGTAATGCCATACATTTCGGCTACATTATCCGTCAATATATTTCAAATGAACCGTCATTTTTGCTAGCTATAGCTTGACTTTGCAAATCACCAGTGCTATGAATGAGGCTAGATGTAAGAAAGAATCATCGTGGGTTTTCAAACTTTGGCGGCATAGCCTAATATTGACAAACTAGAAAAGCACTGAGAGAGCGCAGACCTCCGTCAAGGCAATGTGGTCAAAGACACAACATAAATTCCAGATTGTGTTCTGGATCACTGATCGTACCAAAATTGTCGGAATATGTAGGATGCCACCGCCCCCAAAGAAAAAAAAAGTGCGCTGCTAGATGTTGTGGAGGTAGTAAAAATATTGTAAAAGGTAGGAAATAGGTAGTAAATGGTAGTAAATTCAGCACCAGGATTCCTGTATATACCCTGTTCTAACTCAACCCACAATAAACACTTCCAGATGGTGGTGATAATGCACCTACTGACTTCATTGGGTCCTGGGGAAATCCCCTTTAGATGAGCTATTCATCAAACAACTTTATTTTCCTTTTTAGTGAATTTCATTGTGGACAAACTGCACACCTGTGATGTTTACTTTTGTTTTCCTCTTTGAAAATGGATTCAATTATTCAGAGATAGCTTATCTAAAAAGGCATCTTATTCAGCATAGCCACTTATTACTAAACCATATGCAGGTTTGATGCTTCAAAATTATTTTTTATATGCATCTGCACCTACAGAGGTGTGTTTCTAAGTACGCACCGCCAGAATACCAACCAGCCAAGGTTCATACACTCCTGGCTCTTAGGCATTGGAAAAGGCCTCTGTCAGGGCCGTGCACAGACCCTTGGAGGGGCAGGGGATCAAAATTATAAAAAGAAAAGAGGAAGGTCAGTTTTTAATATGATTTTAACAAGGGCCACATCCAGCCCCCGGGCCATAGGTTTGACACACCTGGTGTAGCCTAATCCTAACCAGGAGTCTTCCAAATGATTGGCACAATATTTTAAAAGCATCTTCTCTAAAGGATAGACCGTACCCTGATCCATTTGATTGTCATGAATTCTGCATGAGCTTGCTATCGTGTCATGTATATGGTTAGACTAAATGGCAAATGTAGTCATGTATAGGAGAGATTTTTATTAATTACATTTTCTTTTCAAAAACCAAAAGAGGTGAGTAAAAATCTAGAAAATGCTAGGAAAAGTGATGCACCTGAGGGAATGGAAATTGATAGAATTTTTATTCATTTCATAAATATATTTATTCATACTTTTAGTATTTTTTTTTATATTTCTTTCCTTCCTTTCCTTGCTTCTTTTATTTTAGTCTGGTCAGTTGCAGTATTACAGAGGATGGCTTCAGGTCTCTTGCATCAGCACTGAGATCAAACCCCTCACACATCAGAGATCTGCGGCTGGGTGGGAATAAAGAAGGAGATACAAGGGTCAAGTATCTTTCTGCTTTTCTTCAGGATTCCAACTGTAAACTGGAGAAACTAGAGTGAGTATCACAAGACCACATACTGATGAGTCATCAGAGAGTTGAACCAGAGTTGACTGATCATGTTCCTCATCCTCAAAGAGTGATAAAGTCAGCATAAATTTCATAAAATGTTTTGACATCAAGCATGCACGTACAGACATGTACACACAAAGCACACACATAATGCCTGAAAATGAACCGAACTTGAAAGCAAAATTGTTGTTATAGTTGTTGTTGTTGTTGTTGTTGTTGTTGTTGTTATAATAGTTGTAATATATATGAAGAGTTTGGTTCCAAAATGCTATAAATCCATTTTTGTGTTTCGGGAATTATTGACCAAACTTGACGATCTTGGTTTTATTTTGTGAAAATATATCAAGTAAAACCAATCCAAAGTAGGTCTGAAAAATAAAATGTAAAAAATGATTTCTGAAAATGAATTGAAATGATTTTTATAGCGTATTGAAACCAAACTCTTCAAATATACATTATTGGTCATATGACATAAACTGGTTCATTTCCATTTTTAATTTTCGCTCTACAGACTGATGTACTGCAGTATTACAGAGGAAGGATTGAGGTCTTTATCAGCAGCACTGAGATCAAACCCATCACACCTGAGATGGCTGGATCTCCAGGGGAATAATGTAGGAGACCCTGCAATTAAGCATATTTGTTCTCTTCTAGTGGATCCCAACTGTAAACTAGAGGACCTAAAGTGAGTATAAAAAAACAACCTCTGAGTTGTTGTCAGTGAATTTGACTTCTGACTTCTCCTTAAATGTAAAGGATTACTAATTCAGCAATAATAATAATTACTACTAACTACTTTTATGGTTCTATCACTTACAGTAGATGCCATCTTTCTCTCTCACCCATACACACACTCTCTCTCTCTCACACACACACACACACACACACACACACACACACACACACACACACAAACATTTAATTCAATTCAATTTTATTTATAGAGCGCTCAAATTCAATACATTGTCTCACGGAGCTTTACAGACAGTGCAGGGAGCATCCATGAGTAACAGGGGCAAACTCCCTTTGCTTACTAATTTATAATTTTTAGGAAATGAATTTAAAACATCTGCCACAAAAACACAATACGCTCTACACACATCTACATCTACATACATCTACCTAACAGATAGCTCTAGTCCTTGATGCTATTGGATGAAACACATTCATTATTTTAAACCAGGCCAAACCCTTAGCTTGACTGCATTTCATGACTGACATACAGACAGAATATCCCGTAGAAATTGACGTATCCTGAAGCATCTGTGTCATGACATGCCCAGCACATATACACACATCCACTTACTGATACTGTAAATTGTGCAGCTGAAATAGAAGTTTGAAGGTTTCTTGATGCAGTGTTTTTAACACTTTGGTTGCCAGGTGTTTTTAACAAGCTTTGGCCCAGAGTGCCAGCAATCCAGGCCACTGTTGCCTATTTTTATAGAGCCACAGCGTATTCTGTGTTATAGCTATGGACACATACTATGGGTCATTTGAAAGGTAAGACTCTGAGCTCTCAGTGGGTGAAAACCGTTTATTTCTACATGCCTCCGTTCCTGAGAAATCCCAAGCTAAACAGTGGGTAGTTTTCATCAAAATCCTTGTTTTTTTCTAGAAAAGGAGATATCACCGACATATTCGGCACTCTGACAAGGCCTCTTGCATGCGCGTCGCGGCCTGTCACTCACTCCACTCGGCCCTGAGACTGCCACCTAGTGACGAACCCGCGAAAGGACAACATGACATGACGTGCATTATTTGACACAAATGCTGCAATAGTAATCAAATGCTGCCTTGTGATGTGAAAATGTCCAGACAAAATGTGCAGATCGTGAGTTTTTATAAGTTTCCGATCGTAATTTATTTCAGTTCTATTTATCACAGAGTTCCAAAAATCATATATAACCTGTGTGAGGGTTTCTATTTTCGTAAATTAAAAAAAAAGGCAAAAACGTAACATTACGTTTTTGGCACTCAACGCATGACAAGTAATAACGGCATATAACGTTTCTGGCATTCAAAGTGTTAACCTCTACTCCATGTTTTTAATATATACTCGTATCTTGGCTAGAGCAAGACTGCATTGCTTGCTGATTGCTTTGAATAGCCTATTGTTTTGGGTCTTCCTTGAATCATGGCACACATTTGACCCAGTAATCAAAAAAAGAAAAGAAAAACATGCACAACCGTCTAAAAAAGTTTCTGGGTGCAAGACCAGAGAAGTTACATGAAAAATGAAAGTAAAGTCTGCACACCAAGCTCCCGTTATTCTTGATTTATTGTGACGTTTCGGGCAACCCGCCCTTCATCAGACATTACAAACATATAAAAACCCCAGTTTAAATAGCCTACCCATGATCCCACAAGTGGTTCAACCCCCAAACAGGAGATCCCCATTAGTGCTGATCTCCTGGTAAAAGTGACGTGTGCAAAATGCATAGCGCATGTATCATATTTACAATATATACAGAAATATACAAACAATGTTTCAGAGAGAAAGTACAAGGAATCATGACAGCATCTCACCCAGATACATACAGATATATACAGATAAATCCAAAGTAAAAGTCAGCCAATCATTGCTCTAATGGAAGAACAGATCATACACATCACCCAGATACATACAGCTACAGTATATACAGATAAATCCAAAGTCAGCCAATCACTGCTCTAATGGAAGAACAGATCATACACATCACCCAGATACACACAGATAAATCCAAAGTCAAAGTCAGCCAATCATTGCTCTAATGGAAGAACAGATCATACACATAACCCACAACATTACAAAAATTACAAAAAAGGTCTTAGGTCAAATTCTTCGTTAAGTCCCTTCAGGGACAGAGTGTCTAATGTATAAATCCAATAAGCCTCTCTTTTGAGCAACAAGTTGTTGATATCCCCCCCTCGACTGGGTGGTTTGATACGTTCAATGCCAATATATCGCAGGGAAGCTACAGTATGTGATTTAGAGGTAAAAGCATGTTTATTCCACCTAAGAGACGTAATGCATCAGTAGACACCTACTGTAGACTAGTGGGAAAAGACGTGTCTATGCTGTTGTCCAAGAAAAGAGAATATAAAGTGGCTGATAATTTAACACAAACCCAGAGAACAGAACTGAAAGCTCTTCAAAACAATAAAACTATCGTCATCCAAAGTGCAGACAAAGAGGGTGCCATAGTTGTCATGGATCGGGCGTCCTATGACGAAGAGATTAGAAATGACACTGCTTCCCTACTCGTGTGTGTTTCTATGGTCATTGTATAAGTAAGTGATTCCTTTCTTTCTCCCTACAGATTATCAAACTGTAATATTACAGAGGAAGGCTTCAGATGTTTAGCAGCAGCACTGAGATCAAAGCCATCAACCATCAGAGAGCTTCACCTGGGGGATAATAAACCTGGACCCTCAACACTGCAGCTCTTCTCTGAACTCAAGAATGATCCAAAGTGTAAACACATTCAAATACACAAACTCTCTTGAATCCATTCACATATTGTTCCACATTAATTGTAGACCTACAAAACACGTCCACACTGAAACAAGCAAATCAAATGAACAACTAAATAATCGTGTTGCCTGTTGCATGTGAAGATTCATGTGATATTTGTAACCCACCCATTTTCTGATACTGATTATGATGAACTGTTGTTACTCTGATTTATATGGCCATTGTGGATGGGAATGTCCAAAATGTATTTTGTAAAAATATTGTACAGCATATCTTTTTGAGTCTTATACAGTATATGAAAAAGGCGGAGTGATGTAGAATCTTTTTAACAACTGAATGAATGATATGGAGGCAGAATTAATAAATATCTGAATAATTTTAATTTACTTGTTTCACTGTTAGGTGGGCAGGATGACGCACAAACAAAACAGGATAAACTCGAGTAGACTGAAGTAGTCTACTAATGGATAGTCACACAAGTCACTGAAGCTTCTCTTAGTGCAGGGAAAGTTATGTGTTAAATAGATCTGGTATCACGACGGCATACTACAACTATATCTGCCCCATATTGTGAACATGTAAGGTACACATGTCCATAAAGAAACATAAATATTCAAAGTCTTCACATATTTCAGAGGGACATCAGGAAGTCTGAGATATGTTTTCTGTGCCAACATCCTAAATTTTTAAGAATGTGGATTTGGAGACAGCCACAATAATTTTCAAAGCATCATGTTGACAAGGTGTCACCGACAGGAGAGAGCAGCAGCCGTACCTAGTCTCGAACTCGAGTCTCCGGATGCTAAGCGTACAACTTATCCCCAACTGTAAAGAGCCAGGCTCCTTGGTATGGCAGAGTGGATACTCAACCGTGGTAACAGTATTCCGGGAAGTGTGCCCATGCGCTACACACATTTGTGGGTCACACACATATTCAACAGCCATATTACTCCCCTTCCAGGTTGCCCCACACACTAGTGTTTCACCTATCGTTGGGGTCCATCACACCAAGGTCAGCTTACCCTGTAGGTCCCTCATACGGCTCTTATATTGGGCACGCTTCCGAGGATCCCATTTCTGATACCACATGTAGCAGACAGGAGAAAGTAGCCCGGTCTTGAACCCGCGTATCCGGGGCCCCACACACTCACTGCCTCATTTTTTGGCATAGCAGTCAGCAGGGGCAGCGTAGTGGGGGAAAAGGGGGAGTGAGTTATCAGGGCCCCAAGTGAGGGGAGCCCATGACCACTGCTTGTGCACAGGGCCCAGTGCTACGCCCCTGGCAGTCAGAGTGCTGACATCAACTGTGTTGATGATTGTCCCTCACACAAGCTAAATATGATTTCATTAGGTAAATATAATTTATGATTATGATATAATTTATTTAGGAAATATAATTTTATATGTGGGCTAAATGTGGTTTTATGTGATGAGGTGAATGGATTTAACACACACATTGTAATTAACATCGTTAATACACAAACACACATTGCCAGCTGTAGCTCTTGTAATGATGTCATCACTGCCCCTCCAAAAACAGTTACACAGCTGCCCCTGTATGCGGATATAACCCCAACCCCACACCCCCTCCCCACACATACACACACACACACACACCTCCGTGGTTTCACAGTGAGGCTTTAAGTCCTTGATGATTTTAGTTCTGGGCTCTTCTGCATAGAAACTCAACAGAGCTGATGTAGAGATCTGTCGTCTGGTTCTTCAGTTCCACAGTCAGCTCCATCATTGGCCAAATCAGCTCCACACACCACACACTGCTGAATGCATCCACACACTGCTCAGCCTCTACCAGCATTCTTTTCTCTCTGCAACCTGCAGTAGTTCAGTACCAGCTGTGTACACCAGAGGGCCAAAAGGCAAACATTTGCGGTATAGCCTACACTGCAGGCTGTAAATATGTAGGCTACATCATGTATGTGTGTTAGTCTTTCTTTTCTTATAGAGTTGGCCCAAAAAAGTCACCGTTATAGTATTAGGATATCATCAACCTTGTTCTGGTCCCCATGAATCCATCTGACACCAGTCATTCTAAACACAGTTAGGGTGGATTGGTTCATCAAGGGCCATGTAGGCTTAGCCTACTGGAACTTGGAAGGGTCCAAATCCAGTTACATTTGTGATATAGTTTTATACATCAAACCATGTTATATTCTTTATGATTATTTAACTGATCTTGAATTTGAGTTGCCTGTTAGTTGCAGGTCATTGGTGAAAACGTCCATATAGCCTATTTTAGATTATTTTCAGACCATTTCAAGAATCTTTTTTTGTATCAACAAAAGTGTTTCAGTGTCAGTGTAGTTTAACTGCTTTCTCTTCCTTACCTTACCTTAAGTCTCCTTGTCTAACCTTAGTTGAAAAAGCAAGGCAAAAGAGAAAAAAAGGATATAAAAAGGTCTCTGTTAGCTATTCAGTTGAAACTCAAATCCGAAAGTAGGCCTACATTTGAGTTTTAGCCTAAACGCAGGTCCACCTTCTAAAGGTAGGCCTACACATGACATTAAAAAGGGAGGGTTTAGAAAAATGAAAGTAAATCGAAGTGGCCATTTTGGGGAAGCTGAAATTTCATTTAGTTCTTTTACTTCGACCAGTTCTGGTTAAACACAGACTTATGGCAGATAATAAACAATGATGAGGCTTTCATAGTAGGCCTATTAACTGCTGCTTAAAAAAATGAACTTCAGGAATTCTTGAAAAAGAAAAAAACTCGCGCAAACCTTCATGAAAGGTGAGAACTCATTCCAATACCTTTTACATTCGATTCAATAAAGTAGCCTGTTGAATCAATAATTTCCAATTCTACTAGCCTATGAACGACCTGGCAGATATGTCGAATAAACTCACCGTTTAAGCTGTCCTTTGTTTCAAAACCGCCGCTTGTATAGGGGTATTTGCATCTGATATGCGGTAAGTAAGCTTACGAAAGAAACAGCCATTTTAAACGGAAACTAGGCCTACAGCCTAGTCTACCGGTGTTTTTACCCATGGGAACATTGGGGAAATAGGTCAAGTTACCGTCCGTCAAAAGGGTGCGTGCACACAGTGTGTGTGTGTCCCAAAATGTTTAGCCTACAGAAGCATCCTTGCAAAGCTGGGCAGCAGCTGAGAAACGAAGGCGCACCGTAGGGGGATTAGAATCAGATGGCCCTAAATAGAGAGCGAGAGAAAGGGGGTCATGACATTATTTAGCTAATTAACGTACCTGCTACCTGCCAACATGTTAACTGATTTGCAACATATACAGTGCTTAATTTTCACCATTCCTCCAGGAAAAATAAAGGTTAACGCTGGCTACTACAGTAGCCTATCATCAAGGCTTTTACGTAAAAGTTATCTTTTATGTAGCAGCATG
>JAODXP020000029.1:849724-861903 GCA_027497455.2 Sardinella longiceps | reverse complement strand
AAAAACTTTATTATCCACTAGGTGGAAATTCGTCTTTAGTTTCACCATAAAACAGACAGGACATACAAGCACCACACATTCGGTTTCACAAGCACTGCACATTGTAAGAATACAGACAAGCCTGGCCAATCAATAAATACCCGTCAATAAATCAATAAATAGATAGTCCTAAGCAATCCATGCCTGCTAGGCTGGCTAATAAATCAATAAATAAAAGACTTAAAAAATATCTAAAGTAGGTCCAGTAAGAGTCCCTGCACTGTTTATTGCCCTAATGGCGTTAGGGACAAAAGAATTTCTAAAAATGTTCCTACTTGCATTTGGAACTCTATAGCGCCTACCTGAGGGGAGAAGCTCAAATTCGCTATATAATGGATGGGAGGGGTCGCTGATGATTTTTCTTACTTTACTTAAGGTGTTTTCTTTGTAAATTATGCTCACTTGCTTTTGTGGCTTCCCTATTATCTTTGATGCCATGTTTACTATTTTCTGAAGTTTGCTTCTCCACTTGGCATTTAAGTTACCATACCACATAATCATATTAAAGGACAGGATACTCTCCACTAGGTTTTTATACACTATTTGGAGGATGTCCTTATTTACACCAAAGTTATTAAGCCTCCGGATTAGGTAAAGGCGCTGGGAGCACTTTTTAAAGATGGACTCTGTGTTTTCCCTAAATGTCAGTTTGCTGTCTATAAACGTCCCCAGATATTTAAAATCAGACACAAATTCAACTGACTGCCCCTTAATGATAACTGGGAGTGGCTGGTCATCATTCTGCAGAATGAGTTCTTTTGTCTTTGTGACGTTTATTTCTAAAAAGCTACTCTGACACCAATGTTGAAGAGATATTGCATGGTGGATATAGGCTTGTTCTCTCTCCATGTCTCCCCTTCTTAATAGACCAATAAGCGCCATATCATCTGCATATTTAAACAGTCTAAAATATTCCTCATGTATCTTAAAATCATTAGTGTAAATGGAGAAAAGCAAGGGTGACAATATGGTACCCTGAGGTGCCCCAGTATTCAGTACACTTGTGTCTGACATTACATCTCCAAGGATAACTCTTTGGGGGCGGTCAGATAGAAAGTGTCTAACCCACTGAATTATCCCACCATTCACCCCCAGGTCCACAAGTCTCTGCAGAAGAACATGAATTTGCATAGAATTAAAAGCAGATGTAAAGTCTATAAACAATACTCTTGCATAATGAGATGAGACTTGCAAATGTTTGGCAAGGGTGTTAAACAGTGTTACAGTAGCATCATCTGTGCCCCTTTGAGGTTTGTATGCGAACTGTAAATGATCTAATGTGTTGGATACAGTGTTTGTTATGTGTCTGCTCACCACCCTTTCCATACATTTGCATAGAATAGAGGTAAGTGCAATAGGTCTAAAATCATTTAATTCTGTTGCACCAGGTTTTTTGGGGATGGGTACAATGTTAGACAGCTTCCATGTATTGGGAACTGTAGATGTCTGGAGCAGTATTTGGAATAAGCTTGTTAACATCCCCTTTAACTGGTGAGAACAGAATTTAAGTACCTTTCCCTCAATCCATCAGGACCAGCAGCTTTATTAGGTTTAATGCGGGCCAGACTTGCAACAACTTCATGTTCTGTCAGGATGATTGGACTATATGTTGGGATAGATTTACACACTTCATTCCTCTCAGTGGAGAAATCTGTTTTATCAAACCTACTATAGAAAACATTTAAATCATTTGCAAAAGAAAGGGAAGGGGACAGACATGTTAGGGCACCCTTTTGCTTTGTTTCTCTACCCATCATCTGATTTAACCCAGCCCAAGCAGCTTTGGCATTGCCAGTGCAAAAACTCCTCTCCACCTTATTTTTATAGTCCAACCTTGCTTTCTGTAGTTTGGCCCTTAGTTCACATCTTTTTTCCCTTACAAGATCTGCATGTCCTTGTGCAAACGCACGTTTTTTCTCATTTATGCAAACTTTTAAATCACTAGTTATCCACGTTTTGTTGTTAGGGAAAATTCTAATAGTCTTTGTCTTAATGATATTACTCTCACAAAACATTAAATATGATGTGATTGTATCAGTCAGTTCGTGTGGGTCAGCGCAAGAGTCAAAAAAGATCTGCCAGTCCGTTTCGTCCAGACAGTCTCTCAGTTCCTCCTTACAGTCATCAGTCCATATTTGGATGTCCTTTGTCACTGGCTTATCGCGCTTCAATTTCGCCCTATACCGTGGTAGAAGATGTACAACGTTGTGATCGGATTTTCCCAGGGCAGGCCTACAGATGGACTTGTAAGCATCCTGTATATTACCAAAGCATTTATCCAAGATACGTGTTTGACGTGTGGGACAGTCCACGTATTGTTGTAATGTTGGCAAATGATTTGACAAGTCACACAGATTTAAATCCCCAAGGATAAAAACCGGCTGATCAGCTGATCGGGCAAGTGCATTGTTATAGCTGTCGGTAATTTTTGACGCCGCCCCCTCGAAGTCAGGTCCAGGAACGTAGGTTAAAATAATCGTGATCTGACCAAACTCTCTTGGTAGATAAAAGGGACGGAAAGAGACCACCAGGATTTCGTAGTCGCGTGTACAGACAGTCTCCCGAATAGTATACTGTGAAGTCCATCGCTTATCGAAAAACACGCACAGGCCACCGCCAATTGATTTCCGTGAAAGTTGGGAGTCTCTGTCTGCTCTTATCAATGCATAGCCGGGTAGATTTGGGTCTGGTGTGTCTTTTTTCAGCCAAGTCTCTGTAAGGCATATAAGGTTACTTTGTCTATAGTCTCTGTCACACTCGACTTTCGCCATCAGTTCATTCATTTTATTGCTTAGAGAACGGACGTTAGAGAGAGTCATTGTGGGCAATGGATGTTTACAGCCGCGTCTCCTTATCCTCTCTCGTACTCCGCCTCTTGATCCTCTCCTTTTAAGTTTAGATTTCGCCCGGTACTTAGTTCTTTTAAGCTCGGGGAAGGTGTTAAGTATATCCCCATATAAGTCCTCCGATGGCGTTGCTGCATATTTCAGTGATAGTAAACACTCACGTGTGTAGCCTAAAACGCCGTGATTCCTGCCGTGAAGGTCTCTTCCTTCGAAAGCCCAAACATTGAAGAGGCACAAGGCCATCCAGAGTAATATTCCAGACATCATCTCCATTTCATACAAAAAATGCAGTACTTGTTCAACCACATATAGTCCATAAAAGTTATAAACACGGAACACGAACAGCACAGGTGAAACACAGGGTCAGCAGCAGAGCCGCGCCCCCCGCACAGTAACAGGGGTTTTGGTAATAAAATAGGTATTGTTCATAGCCAAAGTCAAAGCGAACTTTATTGTCAATCAAACACTGCAACAGTACATTGCACGCAGACAGAAATTGCATTTCTCAAAGATCCAAATGTGCAAGTTAAAATTAAGACATACAACTAAGAAGTACAACTAAGATGTATATAACAAGACATCACAACTCACTAGACATAAAAGTGCAAAGATATCAAGATATCAGGCATGGTAATAATACATAACAGTAACATAATAACAGACAACATAACAGACACTGTGAGTATACATTTTGAACTGTCAGTGTTTCAGAAGTCTTTGAGGTATGTTACCGGAGTGCAAAACCTGAATTAACAAGGTGCAATGAGGCAATAAGACATGTATTTTGTGAATTAGATTATTTCACATGTGTAAATATGAGCTAAGGACACTCAGAGGAAACTGCTCCCTGAGAAAACAGTGCTGTGAGGAGCCTGACCATGCAGTGTGCCAAACAGCCACTAGGGGCAGATGTGCACTCAGTTCATTTCTGCATTCGTTCCTTTTTAGGGACAGCTTCTCTCTACATTTAACCCATCTGTGAGTTATTGACACACACACACACACACACACACACACACACACTAACCCTGACCAGGCCTGAATGAGTGTTTGGTGTGTTTGTTCTCTTAAATCTTAGGGGTCAAGTGGAAGGATGCAAACCAGATGCTCCCAGTGACCAGTTTACCCCACAGGACCTCAAGCACATATTCCAGGTTTGGATGCAGCCTTGCCATGTAGAAATGATACTGATTACATTTTTACATTAGACCTTAACCATGCTGTGTCCTCTTTCAGTTGAGTTTTTGCCTTTATCAGTTGGTAGACATGCACTGGATGGTATGAGTCAGTGTACTTTGAAAATCTAATTATTGGCATGTAGTAGGATGGCTTAGTTCCACACAAATCAGTGTCAGCACTGCTTTGAGGCAGCACATTTCAGTCTAGAGCTCTGTTGTTAAAGGAATCATCCACCTCTCTATGATATTGGGTTTTTCACCCCCTTACCTGGAGTTACATATGTGGGTAAAAGCATTTTGGTCTCAGTGCTTGCATTTTTCTACTCTGGCAATCCCAATTTTAGCTTTAGCTTAGCATAGGCATCGGAATGTAATGTTGCCAAAGAGTTGCTATTTGGCTACTTTACATTCCAGCACCTATGCTAAGCTATAGCTAAAAAGAGCTCAAATTGAGGTTGCCAGACTAGGGAAATGCATGCACTGAGAGCAAAATGCTTTTACCCACATATGTAACATCAGGTAAATGTGTAAATATCCCAATTTCATAAAAGGGTGGAGTATTCCTTTAAAGGACTTTACTTTTTCTCACACACACATAACCCTCTAAGAACAGAGCTGTAGGTTAGAGGACTTACATATTAACTGATGCATTATTTACATAAAAGTGCAAATATATAACCCACAGTTAATAATAATAATGAATAATAATAATATATTTTATTTGAGGTGCCTTTCAAGTCACGGAAGTGTCAAGGATTACTCCTGAGGCGAATATATCTTTGTGTAACTTTACTGAAACTTCAGCAGCACATACAACTTGCATCTCTCATACATCTGGCATCTATCGGTTAGATCCCCACCTAGTGTTCACTACCGTAATTACTATAGAATGTGCGCATGCACATTTACTACCGTACATGACATCTCCCCCTTAAAATAGGATTTTCCCCTTAACACAAACCTACTTCAACACAGTAGTGTAATGACATCTCCCCCTACAGCATGGAGCATGTATCCTTAACATAAATCACCTGAGCTTTGTATAAACCTGGTAAATAAACTTTTCTTTTAACTTAAACTAGCATTTTCAACATTAATGCCATTTCAATACTACATTTTTCACATCTTTTTTTTCACATTTCTTCTCTTTCCCCCTTTTTTTTTGTGTGTAACCCCCCCAAAGGCCATGAGTTCAATCTACAGGTCAAGCCTGTTGACTGGTTTGCACAACCGTCCAGATCTGGTCACAGTCTGGCCGGGCACAGGGCTTGCTGGCGCAGCTTCGCTCTGACAGGTGGGAACAGTTTCTGACGTGTCAGAGATAGTCTCTGTGGACTCGCTGGTCGCTGCTGAGGAAGACTGGGGAACTGGCTCAGGTTGAAGATGACGGCGATTCCGCCGAAGCTCAGCTCCCTGCTGTGTCTTTATCATGAAAGATCTTGGAGTGATGCTTTCACTGGTTACCACTGCAGGTGAAGACCATGATTGCTCATGATCCAGCTTGGATCTCACCGCATCACCTGGCTGCAGGACAGGTAAGAGTCAGGCTCCGTGGCGGCGATTGTAGTAGTAGGCTTGCTTAGCCTTCTCTCTCTCGTCTCTCTCCCTCACCGCTGATCTGCTTGGCCATTTCGGTTGAAGATTCTTCTCCAAGGTAGGTAGCGTTGTCCTAATCTTTCTCCCCATTAACAGCTCGGCAGGGCTGTAGCCAGTGGAAGAGCATGGCGTGGACCTATAAACCATTAGGGCCATCACAGGGTCAGCTTGCTTGAGGATCTTCTTGGATGTCTGGACGGCTCTCTCAGCATGTCCATTTCCCTGCGAATGGTGTGGGCTGGACGTGCAGTGCCAAAAGTCAAGCTGTCTCGCAAAGTTCTGGAACTCAGAGCTGGAAAACTGCGGCCCGTTATCAGTCACCACCTCATTTGGAATGCCAAACCTGGCAAAAATAGCCTTCAGCTTGAGTATGACATACAAACTAGTTGTCGAGGGCATGTGCAGTATTTCTATAAATCTGGAGTAATAGTCTGAGATAACCAGGTAGTTCTGGTGGTCGTACTCACACAGATCCATTGCGATTCTCTTCCAGGGACGATCAGGAAGTGGAGTTGAAATGAGAGGTTCTTTTTGTTGTGTTCTTTTCAGTTCAAGGCACACCTGGCATGAGGTCACAAGCTTGCTAATTTCTGTAGACAGTCCAGGCCACCACACTGATGAGCACGCCCTTTCTCTACATTTAGCCAGGCCTTGATGACCTTCGTGGATTTTCTGGAGAATCTCATTTCTCATTGGCTGTGGAACTACAATTCTGCATCCCCTGAGGACCAGGCCATTGTGCTCTGACAGCTCACCTTTAACTTGCACATATTCTCTTATATTTACAGGCACTTTGCTGATGTGCTCTGGCCATCCAGTGTGTATGAACTTAATGACTAACTGCAGAACGGCGGCGGAGGCAGTAGCCATCTTGATTTCATCCAATTTGCTTTGGCTAGCAGGAATTCCCCCACTACACTAGCAACATAACACGCCACATCACTCTGAGTGTCCGTCTCTTCACACGTGTTGGACAGCGGACTCCGGGACAGGGTGTCTGCGACGATCAGAGTTTTCCTGGAGCATACTCTGCCATGGGGCTGAATCTCATCAGTCTCATGAGAAGACGCTGACACCGCAGCGGCACGTTGTCCAGACTACGGCTGTTAATGAGAGGCACTAAGGGTTTATGGTCAGTTATCAGTTTAAAGCGCTCCAGCCCGGTGAGATATCTTTCAAACTTCTCACACGCCCACACACCTGCCAGACATTCTTTTTCAAACTGGGCGTAGCATGTTTCAGCTTCAGTGAGGCGCTTGGAGCAATACGCGACAGGTTTCCATTGTAGCCCATGGAGCTGAAGGCGGACACCCCCCAGTCCATAGCTACTGGCGTCTGCTGACACGGCCGTAGGCTTGCTCACGTCGTAGAAAGCCAGAACTGGTGCTGTCGTCAGTAACTCTTTTGTGTGTTTGAAAGCTTCTTCTTGAGCATGACCCCATGTCCATATGTTCTTGTGTTTCAGGAGCTCGTACAGCGGTTGTCCTACCGTGGACAGGTTGGGGATATATCTTCCTAGATAATTCACCATTCCCAGAATCCTCTTCAAATCCTGTACGTTCATCGGCGGTGGCAGTTGCTGTATAGCTTGGACTTTGTCCGGGTCAGGCCTAATCCCATCCTTGTCAATGAGATGACCTAGGAACCGCAGCTGATTTTGCCTGATGGCACACTTCTCACGGTTGAGCTTCAGTCCAGCCATCTCAATGCGCTGCATGGCTTTCTCTAGCCGCCGGTCATGTTCGTCCACTGTAGCCCCATAGACGAGCACGTCGTCCATGAATATTTCTACCCCTTCAAGCCCCTGCATGGTCTCCATCATCTTCCTCTGAAATATTTCGGGAGCACTAGTTATCCCAAACGGGAGTCTCTTGAAGTTAAATCTGCCAAATGGCGTAATAAAGGTAGTGAGCTTACAGCTATCAGGGTGGAGTGGTATTTGGAAAAACCCACTGGCCGCATCGAGTGACGAGAAGACTGTAGCCCCACTTAGCTTAGCTATTATCTCATCAGTGGTCGGCAAGATGTACTGTTCTCTTTTAACAGCCTCGTTCAGTCTTTTGAGGTCTACACAGATGCGCGCTTTACCTGTACTCTTCTTCAAGACTGGCACCATGGGTGCACACCAATCGGTAGGCTGTGTCACTCTCTCAATGATGCCATTTTGCTCCATTCTCTGGAGTTCCTCTTGGACCTTTTGCAGCATGGGAAGTGGCACACGCCTAGCTGTGTGGACGGCGTACGGCTGAGCGTTGTCTTTCAGCTGTATTCTTACAGGTTCAGTCTTCAATGTTCCATGCTCACCATATGCCTGTAGGTGTCCTCTGTTGCACACCGTTTCCTCCACTCTCCTCACCAGGTTCATCTTCACAGACAGCGGCCTGCTGAGAAGATTACTGACTGTGCGCCCACGAATAACATAAGCTGTGAATGGATGCGTCTTTCCTTTGTAGGCTACAGTGCTCTGGAACTGCCCAATGCCCTGCAACTCACCACCAGGGCTATCCAGCGGGATGCCAGCAGGCTCCAGTGGTGTTTTGGGTTTGAGTGAGTGGTAGGTTTCCTCCCGGATGATGTTCACATCGGCCCCTGTGTCGATTTTGAACTCAACTGGAGTGTTGCCTTCCAGTAACTTGACAGCCCATTGCTCTGATGAACCATCTGTGACTGCTCACTGCTCCCAGGAAATATGACGGCGGTTGCTGCTGCTCAGTAACTTCACTCACTGCTTTCTTATTCCTACACACTCTGCTCCAATGTCCAACTTTGTTGCATGTGTTGCAGGTGGATTCACGAGCTGGGCAATTTTCGTCTTTGCTGTGACGTATTTTCCCACACTTTCCACACTTATCATTTCCATTCTTATTCCCCCCTCTTTTCTTTCCACGGAAATTTGCATTCTTGTTGAATTTGTGACTAACTTCATGCACAGCTCCAGTAGCCTCTCCTTGCATGCTAACTTGTGAAGCGACCTCCTCTGACTGCCTCACGGTTTCTCTGGTAACGGCTAACGTCAGGCCCTTCATTAGCTGTAGCTTTCGTGAAAGTTCCTTGTCACTAATTCCAACAACGATTCGGTCGCGAATGTTCTCCTCCCGTATTGCACCGAAATCACAATGTTCTGAAAGTTCATATAAAGCCCTTATAAAAGTCTCTGCTCTTTCTCCAGGTCTTTGAATGCGTTGGTGAAAGTATGCTCTCTCATGAATCACATTTCTCCGCGGCACAAAGTATTCGTCAAACTTTCCCAGTACGATATCAAAATTATCCCTCTGAGCATTTTCATTGAACACGAACGAACGATAAACATTCTCTGCCTCGCTGCCCATAGCGTATATCAGGCTGCTCACCTGCACCGCGCCATCTTCCTTATTAAATTTGGTAGCAGTTCTGAATCTCACAAAACGCTGCTTCCAATCTGGCCACTCTGCAGGTTTATCGAATGGAAAGTTTGTCGGGGGTGTGAATTTTGCCATGACTCTCCTAGTCTTGCGCTTCTGACACCATGTCAAGGATTACTCCTGAGGCGAATATATCTTTGTGTAACTTTACTGAAACTTCAGCAGCACATACAACTTGCATCTCTCATACATCTAGCATCTATCGGTTAGATCCCCACCTAGTGTTCACTACCGTAATTACTATAGAATGTGCGCATGCACATTTACTACCGTACATGACAGTAAGGACACTGTACATTAAAACTAAAACAAAAGAAAACAAACAATAAAACATAAAAGCATGTAGGACAATCAGTTAAAAATGACATTAACATAAAACTAATCATGGATAGGAGATAGAGAGGGTAAGGAAAAGATGCTGCATAGTCATATGGTCAAACTATGGAGGATAAGCAAGGGTGAAGTAGTGCAAGAGGGAGGGAGTTCCAGAGTTTAAAAGCCCTATCACCCATGGTGCGGAGGCGTGCAGAGGGGGTGGAAAGGAGGTGTGCATTTGAGGAATGTGTGGTGCGGGGGTGTTGGAGTTAAGAGATCAGTGAGGTAGGTGGGTGCAAGGTTGATCTGGGGTTTGTAGGTGAGCAGGAGGATTTTGAATTAGATTCTGTATTGTACAGGAAGCCAGTGTAGCTGATGGAGGATGGGAGTGATATGTTGCCATAGTCTTGTGTGGGTGAGATGACGTGCTGCAGAGTTTTGAATGTACTGTAGTCTGTTCAGGGTCTTAGATGGGATGCCATACAGTAAAGAGTTGCAGTGATCAAGTCTGGAGGTTATGAAAGCATGAATGAGGGTCTCTGCTGTGGTGAAGTTGAGTGAGGAACGGAGTTTGGAGATGGTTTTGAGATGGAAGACTGTCAAAGGAGAGTGTGGAATCAATAATGACACTCAGATTTTTTACTTCAGAGTTTGTGGTGGTGAAATAGCCAGGAATGGAAAACTGTGACTGTTGTATTTTTTTCAGTTGTGCAGGTTGGCTGGGACATGCTTGAGTTCTCCATTAAAATAAAACTTTATGAAATATGTTTATCTTTCAAGGAGGCACTTTATCTTAGACATTTGTGTTGTTGTAATAAGAATAATGATTTTGCTTTATATCACAAACTGAAGAACTCTGATACTGTACATTTCTGCAGCCCACATTCATAGGGTAAAGTTCAGTCCAACAACAACATTATTTACTCTAAAATACAGTATTTAAATGTAATTCCAGGTGCTCGAGGAGAAGATCATCTCCTTTGTGATGAATGAGCTGAAGAGATTCCAGAAGATTCTGAGTCCAGATTACCAAGAAAACTTTGAGGGTAAAGATCAGGATGAGACTGATGCCAGAGAAGGGGCTCTCAAGATGGCACTGCACTTCCTGAGGAACATGAAGCACAAACATATCGCTGACAAACTGCAAGAAAGTAAGAAGTCTTAACAAAGAAGACTTTATTTGCATTAGTAATTGGATGTAATAATAGAACATGGTGGTTTCAAAGAAGCACATTTTGTATTTGGTTAATAATTGGCTAATAATGTTATGCTCATGTTTTGTGTAACAGATGAACAACATAAAGAGTGGCAGTTTGAGCTGAAAAGAAACCTGAAGTCCAAGTATCAGAGTGTGTTTGAGGGAATGCCCAAGCAAGGGAGCTCAGCTCTGCTAGAGAAGATCTACACAGAGGTCTACATCACAGAGGGAGGAAGTGGGAAAGTAAATGAGGAGCATGAAGTCAGGCAGATTGAGTCCATATCCAAGAGACCAGATGGACAGGAGACCCCAATCAAATGCACAGACATCTTTAAGCCCTTACCTGGACAAGACAAACCAATCAGAAGTGTCATCACAAAGGGAGTAGCTGGCATTGGTAAAACAGTTTCAGTTCAAAAGTACATCCTAGACTGGGCTGAGGGAAAAGAAAATCAGAATGTCCACTTCATATTTCCACTGCCTTTTCGGGAGCTCAATCGCATGAAAGATAAACAGCTGTCTTTGATTAATCTTCTGCACCATTTTTTCTCTGACATAAAGCAATTAACTCTTACCAACCAGGGGAAGTACAAAATGTTGTTCATCTTTGATGGTCTGGATGAATGTCGACTCGAACTAGACTTTCAGAAAAATGAAAGTGTGTATGATGTGACAGAGGTCACTTCACTAGATGTACTCCTGACAAATCTCATCAAGGGTAATCTGCTCCCCTCTGCTCTACTTTGGATCACATCTCGACCAGCAGCAGCCAATTGTATCCCTCCTGAATGTGTTGACCGGGTAACAGAAGTACAGGGTTTTAGTGACCCACAAAAGGAGGAGTATTTTAGGAAGAGAATCAATGATCAAACTCTTGCAAACAAAGTAATCTCTCACATTAAATCATCAAAAAGTTTGCACATTATGTGTCACATACCAGTGTTTTGCTGGATTGCCTCCACTGTCCTTGAAGATCTTCTTGAAAAGCAAAGAGTTGAGCAAGTTCCAAAGACTCTGACAGAGATGTACACATATTTCCTTGTGTTTCAAACAAAGCAGAGGAGTCAGAAGTTTGAAGGAGTTTATGACACAGATCCACAGTGGAACAAGGATAGTCTCCTTGCCCTTGGAAAGTTGGCCTATGAACAGCTGGAGAAGGGCAACCTGATCTTTTATGAAGATGACCTGAGACAGAGTGGTATTGATATCAGGGAGGCAGAAGTACACTGTGGCATTTGCACCCAGATCTTCAGAGAAGAGTCACCACTTCATCAGGAGAAAGTGTTCTGCTTTGTGCATCTGAGCATCCAGGAGTATCTTTCTGCTTTATATGTGCTTCTGATGTTAATAACTAAGGGCATGGACCTCATGTCTCCACAGGAGGCTTCTGGAACAGGTTTTCCGTTTTGGAAAAGAAGATCAGTGCACCAGTCGATGGCCATCTTACAGAAAAGTGCTGTGGACAAAGCCTTGGAGCATGAAGATGGACGGTTTGATCTTTTCCTTCGTTTCCTTCTTGGTCTCTCTCTAGAATCTAACCGGAGACTCTTACGTGGACTACTGAAGAAGGTACAAGATTGTGGCAATGAAGAAATAATCAGTTACA
>JAODXP020000029.1:829724-844724 GCA_027497455.2 Sardinella longiceps | reverse complement strand
TTGTATATTAAATCTCTGTGCCATATCTGGTAGTTTGTACATATTAAATCTCTGTGCCATATCTGGTAGTTTGTATATATTAAATCTCTGTGCCATATCTGGTAGTTTGTATATTAAATCTCTGTGCCATATCTGGTAGTTTGTATATTAAATCTCTGTGCCATATCTGGTAGTTTGTACATATTAAATCTCTGTGCCATATCTGGTAGTTTGTATATTAAATCTCTCTGCCATTTCTGGTAGTTTGTATTATATTAAATCTCTGTGCCATATCTGATAGTTTGTATATTAAATCTCTGTGCCATATCTGGTAGTTTGTATATTAAATCTCTGTGCCATATCTGGTAGTTTTATCCTATATTTTAAATCTCTGTGTCATATCTGGTATTGTGTAAATTGAATGTAAAGGGAGGTTGTTACAAGTAGAATCCACACTGTCCATGAGAGCCCAGAACTTAGATGCTGCATCTGGAATTATCAAAAGGGAACTAATTAAAATATCACAAAGACCTCTTCAACTTTCCCTGTCTAGTCATTAGTGACAAAGTCTAACTCAAAGTCCTGCTGCATGGACTTAGAATGGACACTTGGTAGGAGGGGAGCTTCACCCTGGTTACTGTAACACAGAGACAAATACTGACATGAACAGAGAAACCAGGCAAGAAAGTCTTATATGAATTGGACTTGACAGCCTGAACCCATGTCTATGAGGTGGTCCAGTGGAAGAGAGCAGGGCTGCAGATCCCAAGTCTGGAGATTCACATCTCACATCAGACATGCCTAAGTGGAGAGAGGGTCTGTTTTGTTGGGACAAATGTAATGTTAGCTTAGAAAGATCTAACCTAAGACAGGATAGAACAAGGTAGGCCTTAACCTGTAAGTTATACCACTAGTGATACTGTTATGTTGCTCCCTTTAGTGTCAATATGCAAACAGTTTTACACTACACACAGAGCTACGCAGACACTCAGTTGGTGGATTCAATCACTTCTATCCAGCTTCTTTTATTGTATGCATGAACTCTGTAACTTATACATGGCCTGAGTGGTTAGCGCCACCTACTGGTGCATAGCAGTATTGCATCATATATGCACATACATAACAGATACCTTAGTGGTGTGTTCTAACATAGAACAGAATAGAACCTCTGAGATCTAGGAAGACCTGTCCTTGAACAGTGTTGACCAGGGGTGCGTTTCCCGTACAACGATGGATGTTAGCATTCTACCATCAAAGTACGATGTTCGTGGGAACTAGGTAGGTCCTCAGCTATGGGTGTTTCCCGAAATACGCCTACCAACATGGTAGACTACTATGTAAGTTTCTACCATGTTGGTATGTACCACCATAGTTCCTACGGCTACGACCATGTTTGCAGATGTTTTCGGAAGTGTTCGGAGACAATTCGGGCGCATTCGCGGTAGGAAGCATGCCATTTATGTTTTATACATTTATGTTGATATAGTCAGTTAATAACGGCGGTTACATGAACCTGTGATCAATATAAGATTCAATTAAGTCATATGCCAAAAGTGGTCTAGTTTATCTTCACCTTCGAGTGAAAATACAAGAAATAATAACGACAGGAAATTATATTGGCAAGTAGTCTAATTAGATGTGAGCAACCTCCCTCTACGTGCAGCAGGTGGCCTAGTGGGTTAAGCGCACAGCTTTGACTCACATTCATTAGAGCAGTTGGAGGTTCAATGCCAGGTGATTGTTATAGAATATCTTCTTACTCTGTGTCTAAATTATTATATTTAAAACAATACAAGACAAATAAACTGAAATTATTATCCATTTGCTTGGGCATATTTTACGCATTAGTGCCTATAACAATTCGCCTGTCCTCGCTTGTTCCATGCAATATTATCTTTGCATTTGAACGTCTACCGATTGATAACACTCACATTAACAACGAAACCATCTAATTTCCTAATTGAATAGGCCTGCCATTACACCTGTTATCACCAATAATCACCACCTGGAAACTTTCTCCAAATGAAAATTCTTCCTAAATAATAAAGGAGAGGACAACAGAAACAAATCCCACACACGTTGACAGGTGGTTTTGAACTCGCAGGAATCACCATTGTACGCCTCAAAGGCGCACTGGCTTATCCATTTACGCCACCAGTCATCTCAATACACTCTATATCTCTTGCCTAATTTAAATCATGAAAATACTCAAGGAGACTAACGTGGCCTATAATATTAATAATTAACAGGAAATCACATTGTCAGTATATAACCAAGTCTTACTCATCATTGAAGTGTTTTTAATCAACAATTTCGTTGTCTCCAAATTCTACCCAACTATGGTATGTTCAACGCCCTCTGTTGACTACAGTGTTGTAGTAAGATACTAACTTGTTACGGGAGGTGAAGAGCTCTCGTAGGTACGGATCAAGTTACGATGTTGTTTACGATATAGCGCAGGAACCATGATTTCGAGAAACAAGGACATAGTAGCTACGTACATCGTAACATGGAGGTTTCACCTCCATAGTATGGACGAGCATTTTGGGGAACACCTCTCTCGTAGTTTCATGGTTCCCACGATGTTGGTAAGCCCCAGTTAGCCCGTAAATAGCTCGTAAATGTTTGGGAGACGCACCCCAGGGTTGTACAGTATAAGTAGCTCATTTCTGGGGTATGTTTCACAAAATCACAGTTAGTAACCAGTTAGCAAGTTTGTTAGTTGCCATTGACAAAGTGCATTACTGAACCACCTGAAAGGATGCATCAACTAGACCTGATACAGCCAGTGTAGCTGCTCCCAAAGCTATTCTTCTGGGGTGCGTTTCCCGTACAACGATGGATGTTAGCATTCTACCATCAAAGTACGATGTTCGTGGGAACTAGGTAGGTGCTCAGCTATGGGTGTTTCCCAAAAAACGCCTACCAACATGGTAGACTACTATGTAAGTTTCTACCATGTTGGTATGTACCACCATAGTTCCTACGGCTACGACCACGTTTGCAGATGTTTTCGGAAGTGTTCGGAGACAATTCGGGCGCATTCGCGGTAGGAAGCATGCCAGTCCCGTTTATACATTTATGTTGATATAGTCAGTTAATAACGGCGGTTACATGAACCTGTGATCAATATAAGATTCAATTAAGTCATATGCCAAAAGTGGTCTAGTTTATCTTCACCTTCGAGTGAAAATACAAGAAATAATAACGACAGGAAATTATATTGGCAAGTAGTCTAATTAGATGTAAGCAACCTTCCTCTACGTGCAGCAGGTGGCCTAGTGGGTTGAGCGCACAGCTTTGGCTCACATTCATTAGAGCAGTCGGAGGTTCAATGCCAGGTGATTGTTGCAGAATATCTTCTTACTCTGTGTCTAAATTATTATATTTAAAACAATACAAGACAAATAAACTGAAATTATTATCCATTTGCTTGGGCATATTTTACGCATTAGTGCCTAGGCTATAACAATTCGCCTGTCCCCGCTTGTTCCATGCAATATTATCTTTGCATTTGAACGTCTACCGATTGATAACACTCACATTAACAACGAAACCATCTAATTTCCTAATTGAATAGGCCTGCCATTACACCTGTTATCACCAATAATCACCACCTGGAAACTTTCTCCAAATGAAAATTCTTCCTAAATAATAAAGGAGAGGACAACAGAAACAAATCCCACACACGTTGACAGGTGGTTTTGAACTCGCAGGAATCACCATTATACGCCTCAAAGGCGCACTGGCTTATTCATTTACGCCACCAGTCATCTCAATACACTCTATATCTCTTGCCTAATTTAAATCATGAAAATACTCAAGGAGACTAACGTGGCCTATAATATTAATAATTAACAGGAAATCACATTGTCAGTATATAACCAAGTCTTACTCATCATTGAAGTGTTTTTAATCAACAATTTCGTTGTCTCCAAATTTACCCAACTATGGTATGTTCAACGCCCTCTGTTGACTACAGTGTTGTAGTAAGATACTAACTTGTTACGGGAGGTGAAGAGCTCTCGTAGGTACGGATCAAGTTACGATGTTGTTTACGATATAGCGCAGGAACCATGATTTCGAGAAACAAGGACATAGTAGCTACGTACATCGTAACATGGAGGTTTCACCTCCATAGTATGGACGAGCATTTTGGGGAACACCTCTCTCGTAGTTTCATGGTTCCCACGATGTTGGTAAGCCCCAGTTAGCCCGTAAATAGCTCGTAAATGTTTGGGAGACGCACCCCTGGTCAGATAAAAAGCATGGTTCCAACTGATGTTTGACTGAGTTTTATTGTCTTTCTTTCACACATTGAAGTATGTATTATAGACATTCTCCCCAACTAGACTTGATATACAAATTATCCTCAACTAGAGTTGATTAACATTCTCCCTAACTAGACTTGATACTATCCTAACTAACAGATGGTTCAGTGGAAGAATGCTGGTGTGCAGTGTGAGTATATATACTTCCTTAAATGTATATATAGTATATATACTGCCTTAAAGGATGTGGGTTCAGAGACTGAGAGTGTGAGATTGAGTAGGTGATGGAGGAAACCTGGATTTACTATTTACCCCTTTTATATAAGAAAATATATTAACATAAAAATAGCAATTTACCAAAGATATTGGCCCATTTCAGCGACAGCTACAGCCAGCCTCCCCAACTAGACTTGATATAGACATTCTCCCCAACTAGACTTGATATAGACATTCTCCCCAACTAGACTTGATATAGACATTCTCCTCAACTAGTCTTGACACAGCCAGCCTACCCAACTAGACTTAATATAGACATTATCCTCAACTAGACTTGATATACACATTATCCTCAATTAGAGTTGATATCACTATCCTCATCAACCAACAGATGGTTCAGTGGAAGAGTGCTGGTGTGCAGTGTGAGTATATATATTTCCTTAAATGTATATATACTGCCTTAAAGGATGTGGGTTCAAAACCCGAGAGAGAGTGTGAGATTGAGTAGGTGATGGAGGAAACCTGGATAAAGAGGTTAGTAATTGGGTATAGGGAGAAAGATTCCTGTTAAATAGTGTAAGAACAGGAATTGTTCTCTTTAATGCTAGTTTTGGAAAGCAAGAAGTTGAAGTTTGACCACCTAAAAATGTTATGGTCCTCTGCATCTTTGCTGGATTTCTTCGGGGGGCCAAGTAAGTGTAATGTTCCCAGCTTATGTGTAGATGTGTGTAAGTTCAATAAAGATGGACAAGGCTTTTGGAGTTCGTTGGGTTTACTGGATAACCACAGACCATACATGCACTGCCTGTCAGCTACTCTGCTCTGTCCTACGTCATACGCACTGTGCGTAGATCATCACATTACTTGTTCTTGTCAACACATTACTTATAATGTACTTGAGGAGGCATACAAATAACAGTGCCTGGTATGATTACCTAGTCATGAACAGGTTAATTTTAAGCTATCACTAGCAGTATAAATCACTTACACTATAGGACATCTGTAACCTTATTCTCACCACATACATGTCTCCAACTATAAGCATACATGTACAGTGTCAACAGAAATTCTTTTACTGTAACTTAAACTTTTACGGGGTTTCTAAACAGTCCCTTAGTGACCTAAAGTCAGCCAGTGTCCTTTAATCATAATCACGCAGATACGCGCAGGCGGCTGCCTGTGTTGTCTAGCAGGATATCTGCGTGGTGGAGATGCTGGCTCTACATTGTCACCGCCTTCTTGATCTAGTTCCAGGTCTGAATCAAGTGTCAATGGATCCTGTAGTGCATCAGGTTGAATCCTTTTGAAGAATGAACTGTTGCGGGTGATGGTGTAGCCTTGACGTCCAGCAGTCACCATAGAGCCTTTCACCTGAGTGACTGTGAGTGGTTCTTTGCTGTAGGGTGTTGTAAGCTTGTTAGTCTTCATTTGACGACATAGCACAACGTCACCTGGTTTGATGTTGGATGGTGCAGCATGTCGCCGGATGTCAGAATGAGCTTTCATTTTGGCCTTTGCCTCAGTGTCTTTCTGACGTACCTCACTGTCGACAGGAATGGTGGTAGGATTGGCTGATGGTATTTTGGTGTTCATTCTTCTCTGAAAGATCAGTTCAGCCGGAGCTCTTCCTGTTGTACTATGGGGTGTAGCCCTGTATTAACGGAGGAAGATGTTCAACTGTTGCTTCCAGGAGATGCCAAGCATTCGAGCAATCCTCACAGTTTTTCCCATGGTTCGCATGAATCGCTCAGCTGTGGCGTTTGCCTGTGGCCATAGAGGTGTTATCTTTCTGTGATGGAATCCCATATAGCTGGCAAACTGGGAGAACTGTGTGCCGTTGAATGGAGGTCCATTGTCTGTCTTGACCGTCTGTGGGATGCCAAACATAGAAAAGACACTATCCATGCAAGGTATCACTGCGTGCGCTGAGATGCAGCGAAGGACCTCTACAATTGGATATCGTGAGTAGTCATCCACAATGACCAATAGGTACTCTCCTGATGTGAGGGGACCAAAGAAGTCTGCACTGACAGAGAACCACGGAGCTTCAGGCAACTCCGTCATCTTAAGAGGCTCAGTCTTTGTAACAGGGGTGTTAGCCTGGCAAGCTAAGCAGTTTCTAATGAGAGCCTCAGCTTGTTGGTCAATATTAGGAAACCACACTTTCTCTCGGAGTAGCACTTTGGTCTTGGCTATGCCCTGATGGCTTTCGTGAGCAAGTGCCAGTACTCGCTGCTGTAGAGAAACGGGTATGACAATTCTGCAACCTCTGAGCATAAGATCTTCATTAGCAGACAGTGTGAGTTCTCTACTAACATGTCTGAATTGCTGTAGTGCTGCTGCATTTGGCATATCATTTGTGATGGTGTGCCAGGTGTTGTTTTTAATGCATGCACTGACCTGTTGCAGAATGGTGTCTTTTAATGTCTCTGTTTTAATCTCTTCCAGAGTCATCGCCTTTGGTGTAGCTTGAAGTGATATGAAGTTGACGTATTCCTCTGCAACTTTGGAGGCTCTCGTTTCAGACGTCTGCGCTGGACTTGGGTGTCTGGACATATAATCAGCTGGATTGTCAGCTCCTTTCCTGTAGACAACGCGGTAGTTGTATGGCTGCAGTCGAAGGCCCCATCTCTCTATTTCGGGCAGGTGGCTTTGATCTTGGGTTATTCCATATCAGCTCCAGCGGCTTATGGTCAGTGACCAAGGTGAATGGGTGCCCATAGATATAGAGGTGGAAATGCTCACAGCTCCATACAATTGCCAATGCTTCACGCTCAGTCTGCGAGTATCGCCTCTCAACGTCAGTGAGCGCGCGACTAGCATACGCTATGACGTGTCTCTCTCCCTCTTTGTCAGGGTGGTCAGAGGAATCAAATGCAGAATACGAAATATCTTGCAGTCGTCGTTTATTTGAGTGAGAATAACAAAAATTCCACAATATAAGCATCAGCAAAGACAGGCTCTTGATAACAAAAAGGCCTCTCAGCCGGGGAAAACACAAACATAACAGAGCGCAAAAAACTGAAAGTTCAGCAGAGCTTACGTGCCGGTAACAGGTAGGTCTCACAAACACAGAAGCGACGATCAGACAAGGAACAATGAACAACCCAGGGTTTAAATACTCAACAAACGAACTGAAATACAATGCAGGTGGGAAGGTAATTGGGAGATAATAGACAAGACAGGAAACAGACCAAATAAGGACAAGGGTGTGGCAACAGGAAAAAACTAAAATGCGAAACGAAAAACATAGAGCGACACCAGAGGGAGCCAAAAACAACCAGTCCTATTGGCTCCCTGACACTCTTCTTTCTGAATGAGAATGGCCCCGAGGCCCACTGGACTGGCATCAACAATCAGCTCCCTCTCCTTCTTCGGGTCAAAGTAAGACATGGTGGTATTGCTGGTCAAGCTTTCTTTGAGCACTCTGAGTGCAGCTGATTGCTCTTCACCCCAGTGCCAGGGCGTGCCTTTCTTGGTGAGCTCTCTGAGTGGCGCTGTGATAGTTGAAAAATCTTTTATGAACCGGGAGCAGTAGTTGGCCATGCCCAGGAGGCTTCTTATTTCGGCCGGATCCTTGGGTGCAGAGGCCTGATGGATGGCTGCTACTTTCTGTGGGTCTGCTGAAATACAGTCAGCAGAGAAAATAAAGCCAAAAAATTCAAGACGTTGCTTGTTAAATTCACATTTGTTGCGGTTGAGTGTCAGTCCACACTCCTTTAGTCTGGTAAACACCACTCTCAGGGCGTCGTCATGTGCCTGTTGAGAAGCACCGTAGACAATGATGTCATCGCTGAGGTTCTTTACACCTGGGATGCCATGTAAAGCTTGACATATGGCATTCTGAAAAACTTCAGCAGCAGATGATATGCCAAAGTTCAGGCGTTTGTACCTTCTCAGGCCCAGGTGAGTGGTAAAGGTGGTAATGAACCGGCTATCAGGATGAAGCTCAAGCTGATGGTAGCCCGAGTTCAAATCCAACTTGGAAAAAACCTTCGCTCCATTGAGCTCATGGATCACATCATCCATTGTTGGCGTGAGATGTCGTTCTCGCTGTATCGCCGTGTTTGCTTGACGCATGTCAACACAAATCCTGACCTTATCAGGGTCCTTGGGCTTCGGAGGTGTCACTATCGGAGACACCCAGGGTGTTGGTCCAGTGATCTTCTTCATCGTTTTCTAGTTTTTGCAGCTCTGCTTCAACTTTTTGCCGAATGTGAAATGGCACTCTTCTGTGTGGTTGGCACGTTGGTTGCACATCAGGATTTATGTGTAGCTTCACTTGAAAATTCTTGAGCTTACCGGAGAACAGCTCTGGATAGCTGTTAACAAGTTCGTCTGCCACGCTTGGTCTGGTGGGGTTGACAGCATTGATGATCTGAATGAGTCCAAGCTCGCTGGCTGTCTCATAGCTGAGAAGTGAATGTCCGTTTCCTTTCAGGACATAGAATGTTGCTTCAGCACTCTTACCCTTGGCTTGGATGCTGCATGTGAACACACCAGTAATGGGTAAAGCACTCTGAGAGCCATAGGAGTAAATCTTGATCGTAGCTCTGCTCATCATCGGTCTGGGCTTGAGAGTGTTGAATACTGCTTCGCTGACAATATTAACTGAAGCCCCAGAATCAATCAGAACTCTCACCTTGACACCGCTTATCATGACATGAGTTTGTGGGTGTCTCGTGCAGGCGTCACTCTTCACCATGAATGCATACTCATCGCTGCTTGACGAACCTTTGTGTGTGCAGCACTCAGAGCAGGATGCAGTTAATTGGTTAACCTTCTTGGTAATTTTCTGCTTTCTCTCATTAGAGCCTGTGTCTTTGCTTTCAGCTGTTTTTTTCTGTCGGGAGCGACACACCTTTGCGAAATGGTTGGGCTTCCCGCATGCATTACACTCTTTCCCTTTGGCTGGGCATTCTGCTTTATGTGGATAAATCCCTCCACAATTTCTGCACTTCTTACTTCTTGTGTTTGTGTCTTTACCTTGATTTTCATTTTGTGCTTTTTACTTTTGTTCCACCATGTTAACTGCAGTGGCTGTTCCTTTTTCAATGCCCTCAGCTTGCTCTTCAGAAATTTCAAGTGTTCTCCCGAAGTGTAACAACGCTTCTAGTGTCATTTCGGGGTCTCTTAGCGCCCTCCTGCGGAGCCTTTGAGAAGTGCAGCTTTGAATTAGCTGTGCCTTGATCTCACCGTCTGCATCGACGAATTCACAGTCTTTGGCTAGCATACGAAGCCTTGTGTGATAGGTGTCTAAAGTCTCACCAGCCTGTTGCATGGCTTTTCTGAATTTGTACACGAGATACTGTGTGTTTTTCTTTGGGGAGAAGTAGCCATCTAGCTTCGTTTTTGTACTTGCATAATCATCTTCATCTTCGCCCACGAGAGTATCATAGATGTCATGCACTCGTTCCCCAGCTAAGTGAAGAAGCAGCGCTCTCTTCCTAGCATCATTCGTAATGCCCATTGCAACAATAAAATTCTCGAATCTCTGAATCCACTTACTCCATCTTGTTCCTACTGAACTTGGGTCTGTGTCTGTGTCAAACGGATGAATAGCGGCATAATTTGACATTGTAGAATTCAACATTTCGCTTAGTTTCATAGCACTACAGCGCTAGCTGGGTAGTTACTAGCACGCACGTTAGACTCACAAACTTCAGGTCCCTTTCTCTCTCCTCCAAAGTTCGACGAAAAGTCTCAACGGTGTCTTGCATGCATCCACTTTGAATCCTCGTCGCCACTGTAATGTTCCCAGCTTATGTGTAGATGTGTGTAAGTTCAATAAAGATGGACAAGGCTTTTGGAGTTCGTTGGGTTTACTGGATAACCACAGACCATACATGCACTGCCTGTCAGCTACTCTGCTCTGTCCTACGTCATACGCACTGTGCGTAGATCATCACAGTAAGCCCCCCTCTCTTTCTCTCTTTCGTAGCTCCATCTTCTACTCCTCTCCTTCTGAGATTCACCAGTGGCTTCTTCCATCCCTCTGAATCCATGGAGCTCCACCACAGGTCCTCAGTCAGCAGGCAGAGCTGGGGCTGAACCAGCAACCTTGATGTTGGGGATCTCTGATGCTACCACTGCACCACTGGCTCTTCCAGGCTGGTAGCATGTTCCCAGTTCAGACAAGTCCTCATGTGGCAAAATATCATGCCAGTATATGTGTAACTGTTGCAATTTTAGTTTCCATATTTGCAGGTTTTTTGGTTATTTTGTATGAGAAACCCACTTTAAGGAATTACCAGGTTATTTCTGTATTTTTATATGCATTTTATATTGAAGTGTAAGGGTACTTTTATTTTGGCGCTTACGTTGAGCTGCTAGGCCTGTAGCGTTCTGGGTAGCGTCAGATGCAAGCAAGCAGAGGTCATGTGCACAGCTCTGACATGATGCTGTGAAGTTAACGTCAAGTAAAGTTATAGTAAATTGCTAAAGTTGCATAGTAGAGTAAAAGTTTTACTTCAAAGCCTGACGATAAGAAGCTTACAGATTCCCTTTCAGAGTATGCAGCCAACGAGGTATTTGTTTGTCTTTATTTTCGTTATGAATATTTGTACATGTGCATAGTAAGTGTGCTAACTGTTATTCCAATACTGTGTATTGCTAGTTTTTTGTGGATGTCTATGGATGTTGAAGAGGAGAAGACTTCATTAAACCCCTTAAAGAAACACTTGTGTCTGAACATGCTTGGGGGGAGTCATAATATGAGAGGTTAAAGGATCTCTTCAATCCACATTTACAGATTTAGCAGATACTTTCATCCAAGTCACTTTACATTTTACCAAATATAAACTACATGAGGGCCACTCACCCTGGAGCAACTTTATGAAAACTGTTTATTCACCCCCTTACCTGGAGTTCGCTATGTGGGTAAAAGCATTTTGGTCTCAGTGCATGTGTTTTCCTAGTGTGGCAACCCCATTTCCCCCACTTTTTGAGCTTTAGCTTAGCATAGGCACTGGAATGTAATGTTGCCAGATAGCAACTCTTTGGCAACATTACTTTCCAGCACCTATGCTAAGCTAAAGGTAAAATTGGGGTTGCCAGACTAGGACAAAACATGCACTGAGACCAAAAATGCTCTTACCCACATATTATGTTACTCCAGGTAAGGGGGTGAATAACCAATTTTCATAAAGAGGTGAACTATTCCTTTAAGGTTAAGTGCCTTGCTCAAGGACACATGGGTTAGAGATTTGAACAGGCAATTTAGAGAGCTGTAGCATATTGTTCCTTACCTGCTACGCCACCACTAACCCATTCTGTCTGATACATACACATAAAGTATAACACAGTAGCCATGTTCCTTAACTCTGTTCCACCACATGCATTCACATCTCTAAAGTATTTTCTTCACTGATTAGCCCACTGACAAATTGCATGGCAGAAACGATCTTGAACCGGTGATCCTGACAGCAAAAGGGCAATGGCATCACCACTCTACTAGAGGGCCCATGACATTTTTGTCAACAGCACACTGTGACAACACAATCACCATACCAATGACTGCTAAATAAGGTACTACTGACTTTTGTGTAAAATTACACCTTGACTGCTATACATGACTAGCCTAGAACTCTAGACGTACCCCTAGCGGTAGCAAATTTGAATTTGCACGGAGGATACGTCTAGAGGCCACTGATAGAAACCCGTTGTATTCTTCCTCTGGCGGCGGATAACCAATCACAGCGCGGTATGTTTACAGGAAATCGTAAGGCGGGCTTTGTACGATGACGACAGCCCTGCTCAAACCAGAGCAGAATCGTCTTTGGCTTTAGTTTTGGACGAATTGCACTTGTCATTTTCTTTGAAAGTGAAACAAGAAAGTGCACTGAAGTTTTTTGTTCTGAAAAAGATGTCTTTGCCGTGTTACCGACGGGCTACGGGAAAAGTTTGATATACCACCTGGTACCACTGCCGGAACGCTAGCCTATTACGTGGAGAGGCAGTTTGAAAGACAACGCAATCACCCGCCCCTCCACTGAGGTACAGTCTATCAGTGGTCTTCAGACTATACATTCTTATGATATAGTCTGACGTGTCAGGCTAATACATGACACAATAGCTACTCCTGCCATGAGAGTGAACTCACTACTCACATGCTCCCTCTACTGGTTACTTGATGTAATAACAATGGATGTACAACCCTTGTTTTTAACTCAGTCATTGCAGTTTATTGAACAGGAGCAATACATTTAATCAAACACAATGTAACATTTCTGCATATAGATCCTGGGTTCAGGTTATCCTATCACATGTGATTAGACTGCTGCACCCTTTGTACAACGTTTGATAAATAAAGTTTATGTTATATAAAAGTTTATGTAGTTTATGTAATAAAAGAACAGTTCATAGATAGACTACAAATACAGCCAAACTAAACTACTTCTGGACTCCACAGCTTAATCCACAGTTTACAAGCAAATCTTCATCACTGCCCAGGAGGTATCTGGAACAAGATTCTTGTCACTAGTGTAGTGTGTGTGTGTGTGTGTGTGTGTGTGTGTGTGTGTGTGTGTGTGTGGGGTGTGTGTGTGTGTGTGTGTGTGTGTGTGTGTGCAGGGCCGCTGCTAAGGTTTTGGAGGCCCTAAGCTTAACTGGTCAGGGAGGCCCCCCCCCCCCCCAAAAAAAAAAAAAAAAAAAAACCTTAACGTTAAGTTAGCAAAACAATTAACGTTAGCCTAAACGGACTTACCGGCCAGGGATGCACGGGCGTCTTCTTTTTGCTTCTTTTTCTTTCGCTTTTCAGCACCAGATTCATGCTGTCTCTTCATTATTAGATGTCAACGATGTTGACACATTTACTGAACATTTGCACAGCAGAATCTTGCAATTTGCAGTTTTCTAACGTTGCTGCTTGCTGCTTCAATCAAAGCCGACACAACAAACTCAAAGACGCAATTTGGGATGTACCATTTCAGGGAATAGGGGTGGGTAGGACTATCTTTGTATATTAGGCAAAACTGTTAATTTGCTTGAATTGTATGATGAGTTACGCAATTTTTAACAAAAAATGATGGGCCTATTCATTACTAATTCATATATTTTTGCAATGTAACTATTATCATGACATTTTTTAGTAAAGCTCAAAATTGGAGGCCCCCCGAGGCCCTGCCAAGTGGTTGAGGCCCTACGCACCTTGCGTACTCTGCGTATGGGGAACGGCGGCCCTGTGTGTGTGTGTGTGTGTGTGTGTGTGTGTGTGTGTGTGTGTGTGTGTGTGTGTGTGTGTGTGTGTCACTGATGAGAGACAGGAGATTTCTAAGCATATTGGTGTACACTTTTGTTGACAAGTAACACTGACAAACACAATTAACTGACTAAAGAGGTGTCACACACACACACACACACACACACACACACAGAGAGAGAGACACACACACACACACACAGCTGCCAAGCACACAGAGGCTGAGCTGTAGAGGCTCAACTGATGAGTGTCTGTAAAGAGAGAATATAACATAAATGTTGTTAATAAGAAGCTATAAAAGTGTAATGGTGTGTGATAGTGGCTTAATGAGTTGACATGATTAGAATGAGCTCTCTTGGAAAGAGCAACTAGACCTGTTTAGCACTCAGTTTAGTGACCTGTGTGTGTGTGTGCTGTCAGTGTGTCCATCTACCAGGTTACACACTTCATACATCACACACAACAGCAGACTGTCTAAAGCTCATCTCTCTTCTTCCTCGTCTTCCCTTCTTCTTTCTTGTCCTCCTTCTCATGGAAGATCTGTCCATCCGGTTGCTTCCTCCAGGTCAGTTTGGCGTCTGCTGGCATCCCCTTCTCCCTCAGTCTCTGCTGGATCTGGACAACAGAACCCAAGTCATTTAGACAGACATGTCTGTTTCTTTCACATGTAGTGTGTGTGAGTCCAACAGAACCCAAGTCAGATAGACAGACATGTCTGTTTCTTTAGTGTGTGTGTGTGAGACCAACAGAACCCAAGTCAGTCAGAACCGCCTCTCACCACCAATGTCTGTTTCTTTTAGTGTGAGACCAACAGAACCCAAGTCAGTCAGACAGACATGTCTGTTTCTTTTAGTGTGTGTCAGTCAGTCAGTCAGAACCGCCTCTCACCACTATGGACTAACACACTGGACACAGACATGCCTTCTTCTTTTAGTGTCTGTGAGGGAGAAAGGAGCACTCAACTCAATTAGCATAAAAAGAGGGTTTGGGTGCGTAAAACGAAGGGAATACTGAATGTTAAAGAAAGTAAACACACTTTCAAGCTTTAACTCTTAACTACTTTTTAAATGACATCTAAAGACGGACGCGTCATTTGGTCTATGCCGTCCTCAGTGTCTTGAGTGTGTGACCAGCAGAACCACTTGGATTGTAGACCAGTGATTTACAAGACTGCCAAACAGACACAAAACAGTCAATATTGAGAAACAGCTGATTGACTTCTCAGTTAGGGCCAAACTGACATGAAGTCTGATGGTACAATAGAATGGATCCAACTTTTTTATTACACAAAAGAGTTAAAATATAAATCCCAATTCACCATTTAATGCATTGTGT
>JAODXP020000029.1:804724-824724 GCA_027497455.2 Sardinella longiceps | reverse complement strand
TACTGCATAGATTTGGATGAAATTTTTAGACAACGTGTATTGGGACAAGTAAGAACTGATTCGATTTTGGTGGCGATTGGTGATCCAGAACACCATCTGTGACCACATTGTCTTGGCGGAGGTCTGCATTCTCTGAGCGCTCTTCTAGTTATTAAATATTAATTTAACTTTTGGTAAGCTATTATATTATTGGCTTTACTACATTAAACCCAACATTATTAAGTATTAATTTCACTTTTGGTAAGATATTACATTACTAGCTTTACTACAGTAAACTCATGATGAAATCTGATACTATTGGCTTCTGCAGATCTTGTGATTAAAAGACGAAGGATTCTCACCATCATAGCAGATGAAGGGCCAGGTCTCACTGCAACTCTGGTCAAACCAGGCTCCTCTGAACCGTTCTGTCTTCTGCACCACACAATAGGCACCTTCATTTGTCTGACCTGAACCTCGTCCATCAGGTTGCACAATGTTCCAGAAGTTTAGTTTATTTTGGATGCCATCCAGAGACCACTGCCACTTTCCCTGCTTCAGCCCAATCCAAGCCTTCTCAACACCTGCTTCCTGGATCAGACTCTTCACCTTCTCCATCTCTGTCATGTTGTCTATGGTGGCGAGGTCAGTGAACTTCTCTCTGCAGTACTGCTGAGCTTCTGTCCAGGTCTTCTGTTCCTTCACCACATGGAACTGACGTGGCACAGAGGAGGAGAGACTGCACACACCTGAGAGGAGGAGAGGAGTTTATACACACACACATATACACACACACACACACACACACACACACACACACACACACACACACACACACACTCACTCACTCACTCACTCACTCACTCACACACACACACACACACACACACACACACACACACACACTCACTCACTCACTCACACACACATGCACACACACACACACACACACACACACACACACACACACACACACACACACACACACTCACTCACTCACTCACTCACACACACATGCAAACACACACACACACACACACACACATACACACTTACCTGATGCGAGCAGTGTGGTAATGAGCAGTAGAATCATGACTGAAGGGCTGAAGAGAGAAAATCAATTACAGCTGGAGTCACTGGTGCACACACACACACACACACACACACATACATACATACACACACACACACACACACACACACACACACACACACACACACACACACACACACACACACACACACACACACAGAATTAAGTCATCTACTGTATGTCTATAGCACATTTAAAAACAACAGGTTTTGAACCATATAGTGCTGACCAAGAAAAAATATTGCTAAAGAATCGTAGCAGTAAGACACATATAAAATATATAAACTACACATATCTACTTCTATGCACATGGTCATTTATGGCAAAAACAATAGCAGCAACAACCACAATGGATAACATACAACAAAGTGCTACTCACAAATACCTCATGTGTTCATGTGTTCAAAAATGTGTAAGTTCAATTTAGAGTTTATAGAGAAATTACCTTGTTTAATGAACTAGAGGGAATAAACATTTGTGTCTATCTGCCATGCCATATATGTGAATTTGTGTACATGTGTGTGTGAGTTGTTCAGTACCATTTTGTGTTGCTGTTACATAAGCCTAACACAAGAGGGAGCTATCACACTGTGTGGCCCCTACAGTTCTCATGGGTAGTTTTTTTCCCTTCAATGCTGACAATTTTTCTGTCACTGTACAATATATGAGGCAGTTTGTCTGTCAATGTACATTATAGTGGCAATTTGTTGTGAATGTACAATAGGGCAACTTATCTGTGAATGCACTATAGGGGAAATTATCTGTGAATGTTAAATATAAGGGTGACTCCACAGAAAATTTGCTTTCTTTCATGCACATAACAAAATGTAAATAAAGCTACATGTATATACTGCAAGATGCTATTTTGCTTTGATTTTACTGACAATCTTCAAATTAGTCAGTTGTGCTCCACTATGATACATAATTATTTTTTTAAAATATATTTTTAGGGCTTTAGGGCTTTACTTGGATAGGACAGTAGAGAGTGTGACAGGAAATGAGTGGGAGACAGAGAGGGGTGGGGATCGGGAAATGACCTCGGGTCGGAATCAAACCTGGGTCCCCGGATTTATGGTATGACACACTAGCCCACTGAGCAGTGCCCCCACTATGATACATTTTTTATTCTTTTTATCCTTATTCTCTTCTCAACATGCTTCACCTGATGAAGTTTAATTGCTTTATTTTTCTTTTCAGTTTTCTCTTAAAAAAATATATGAAGTTAGATTAAGATGCATCAAGTTTTGTTTTTGTCTATTTTTGTGTAATATTGTATTTTTCTTTTTAGTATTCTTTTTCCTTTTTTTTTTTTTTTTTTTACAGCCCTTTGGTTGAATGCAGTTGTGTATACAGGGCTTTATCAATACATTTGACATTGACAATAGTTTAGTATTTTCTCTTTGGTGATATTGGCATGAATATTAGTTAAGTTTGTTTTCTTTAATGATATAAAGTGGGTCCCTTACCTCAGCTCTGGAGTTGCTCCTCTTGTGGTTGTGCTGGTTTATGTCTCTGAGAGAGTGATGCTGCTGGGACTGGTGCAGCTGTCTATATTAGTCTGCTTTATCTAAACAAACTAACAGGAAGTATATGTTCTTTATGCAAAATCAGCCAATGCCTCCTTCCAAACAGTCCTGACTATAACATCAATGGAAATAGATACACCTGTGTGTGTGTGTGTGTGTGTGTGTGTGTGTGTGTGTACGTGTTTGGGGGGGATTTGTAGTAATTTAGTTTTAACACAATCACACACATACATACACACACACACACACACACACACACACAGTCCTGACTATAACATCAATGGAAATAGATACACCTGTGTGTGTGTGTGTGTGTGTGTGTGTGTGTGTGTGTGTGTGTGTGTGTGTGTGTGTGTGTGTGTGTGTGTACGTGTTTGGGGGGGGATTTGTAGTAATTTAGTTTTAACACAATCACACACACACACACACACACACACACACACCTGGTATTTAAATTGAATACACACACTCACAGGCTCCTAGGGGCTCATGTATCAACCGTACTTAAGCACAGATCTGTGCGTAAAGGGTGTGTACGATCATTCCTGCTCAAAGTGTGGTATTTAGGAACTTGTACTTGATCTTAGAAATGAGCTTAAATATACGCACATCTCTGACCACGCATAAGCACAAAACCCAGTGCTAGAGTTGCAAAACTGCAAGTAACGACCGCAATTTCACAGCCTATAACAAATGTTTCACTGTATATCTGTCTCGTGTTTCAGTTTGCTGACAACTGCCAAACAAACAAATCCGTATAATTCAAGACAAACACATGGATTACTCTGGGTGAACATTTTGTTGACACACATAGGAAAGTCAATTTAAAATGTATAACTCATCGTGAATATTTAGAGGTATGTATGTAAGAGGGAGCACAATTTCAGTGAGTATGATGATTGTGTCCACCTGTCTGAAATGCACCCGTGTCAGAGAGGTTATTTATGCCATATACGCTTAATTTGGGGTGTATTGGCATGTAAATGAGCATCAGCATGCGTGTGAAGGACAGTGATTTAAAAGGTGTGGGATTTATCATCCCTGGTGTGAACACACACACACACACACACACACACACACACACACACACACAAACACACACACACACAGTGATTTAAAAGGTGTGGGATTTATCATCCCTGGTGTGCGTACGACAAGACTGCGCACATTTGATTCGACAGAATTTAGAATGTTTTCTACGCACTGTTGACAAATGAGGCCCCTGTACTTTAGTTCTAACGTACACACACACACACACACAGACACACAGACACACACACACACACACACACACACACACACACACACACACACACACACACACACACAAACCGGGGTACAGTATTTGTAAGTGTCAAGTTCATGTCCCTTTGGCTCCCCAAAATAAGCCCTTTCCTCATGCTGCTTAGCCCAGAGATTTGCATTGGAAAGGACACATGCGTCACCATACTTGCAAAACAGACCAAATATTACACTGTTCCCATAAACAACTCTTCTGTGAACACACACACACACACGCACGCACACACACACACACACACACACACACACACACACACACACACACACACACACACACACACACACACACACACACAGATGAAGAAACAAAAGGTTAAACATTGAGGTTTCTGTTTTTGTTTAAGTATGCAAAACACCTCCACTGTGACATCACAAAATAACCAGAAGTGAAACTTTTTTACCCGACAAACATCACAGGTGTCCTGTTTTCAAGAATTAGCCTCACCCTGGTAGCCAATCAGAAAACAGTATTCCATTCCACTGGATGATAATTACATTTATCAGAAGCAACTTCCATTTGTCTGCTATCTATATTACAACAGGGCCAGTCTCCCCTAGAGCAACGTAGGGTTAAGTGCCTTACTTACTCAAGGGCACAATGGTGGCAGCTGGGCTTCAAACCCACATCTTGCAGACTGCTGGTACTGGCACACTAGTCAAGCTCCTTAACCAGTACGCTACACACAGCCTCCTTTCCCATTTTTACCGGTTCCTCTCCGGACTCCAGACACACACTCTTCGGACACACACATGGAAGGGTCACATTCAGGGTGACATCTGGACACACTACACTCAGACGTGTGGAATCAAGAGTCACTTTGCCCATCGAAAATAAATGTCTGGCGGCGGTCCTGTTATGTAAAATATGACCAATACAACCTAACTGAAGTATGTGCTTGTTCATGTATGTATGTGTGTGTATGGGTGTGTGATGGGAGAGTGTGTGTGATGTATGTGATGTATGTGTGTGTATGTGCGTGTATGGGTGTGTAATGGGAGAGTGTGTGTGTACTGTATGTGTGTGATGTATGTGTGTACTGTATGTGGATGATGTATGTGTGTGTATTGTATGTGTGTGATGTATGTTTGTTTGTGATGTATGTTGGGTGTGTATGGGTTAGTGTGTGTGATGTATGTGTGTGTATGTGTGTGTAATGGGAGAGTGTGTGTGATGTATGTGTGTGTACTGTATGTGTGTGTGTGTATGGGTGTGTAATAGGAGAGTGTGTGTGTATGGGTGTGTAATGGGAGAATGTGTGATGTTTGTGCGTGTGTGTGATGTGTGTAATGGGAGAGTGTGTGTGTGTACTGTATGTGTGTACTGTATGTGTGTGATGTATGTGTGTGTATGGGTGTGTAATGGGAGAGTGTGTGTGATGTAGTTGTGTGTATGGGTGTGTAATGGGAGAGTGTGTGTGATGTATGTGTGTATGGGTGTGTAATGGGAGAGTGTGTGTGATGTATGTGTGTGTATGGGTGTGTAATGGGAGAGTGTGTGTGATGTAGGTGTGTGTATGGGTGTGTAATGGGAGAGTGTGTGTGATGTATGTGATGTATGTGTGTGTATGTGCGTGTATGGGTGTGTGATGGGAGAGTGTGTGTGATGTAGGTGTGTGTATGGGTGTGTAATGGGAGAGTGTGTGTGTACTGTATGTGTATGATGTATGTGTGTACTGTATGCGTCTATGTGTGTGTAATGGGAGAGTGTGTGTGATGTATGTGTGTGTGTGTGTGTGTGTGTGTAATGGGAGAGTGTGTATGATGTATGGGTGTGTACTGTATGTGTGTGATGTATGTGTGTGTATGGGTGTGTAATGGGAGAGTGTGTGTGATGTATGTGTGTACTGTATGTGTATGATGTATGTGTGTGTATGGGTGTGTAATGGGAGAGTGTGTGTGTGATGTATGTGTATGTACTGTATGTGTGTGATGTATGTGTGTGTATGTGTGTGTAATGGGAGAGTGTGTGTGATGTATGAGTGTGTATGGGTGTGTAATGGGAGAGTGTGTGTGATGATGTGTGTGTATGGGTGTGTAATGGGAGAGTGAGAGTGTGTGTGTGTGAATGTGTGTGTGTGTGTGTAATGGGAGAGTGTGTGTGATGTATGTGTGTATACTGTATGTGCGTGTATGGGTGTGTAAGGGCTTTGGTGGTGGGCGTGTCTCCTGATTGCCTGTCACCAGTAAGGGAGTTCAATCATGAATGGGGAGATGAGCGCAGCGGGAACACAGGTGCAGGGGATTAAGTTAAGTGAGTGGGGTCTTTAGTTTTGTGTTGGAGAGCGACAGAGGGGTTGTGTGTGGCGAGAGTTGGGGAACTGTCTGAGTTACTACAGAGCGTGCCGGTGACCGGAGGCTAGTGTGGACACAGACCGACTGCGAGCCAGCCCAGCGGTTCCGAGGTGGCCGAGTGGGTCAGACGACGAGACTGCCTGTTGAAACATCGTGGGGGTGCGGCTTATGGTCGCCCTCTGCCAAGTTAAGTTGCCTTTTCCGTATCTTGCATGAGACTTGTGCCGCTGTGGAGAGGAACTGCTGTTACTAACGTTAGCCTACGCTACCGTGGACTAGGCTGCTGTGGACATTTAGAGTTGATGAGTTAACGTGGACTACTATGGACATTTCGAGTTGATGATCTATATTGGACTACTGTGGACATTTAGAGTTGATCCGAACGAACTCCGATAGGCATCTTATTGCTTGCTGTGCCGGCTTATAGCCCCTTCTTTGTATCACAAACATTGGCTTGCTGTGTGTTCACGAAGCGTGTGTGTGTGGTTGCTCATGTGCGTGTGTTTGTATGTGGCGTTCTCACTCATTCCACTGATTGCCAGGAGAACATCGGAACACACATTTGTCTGAACTGAATGTTACACCTCAAACACCCACGAACAGCTATTAGCGTTTCTCTCTCTCTCTCTGTCTCCTCCTGCTTAGTGGCTGATCCTGTTTCCACTGGGGCTCTGGAAGGCCGCGGATCCGGGTGCCATTCGCCTCGCCTCTCGTCGCCCCTCCTCCTCCTCCCCTGAAGAGGAACCAACTCGCTGCCTCTGCCTCTCTCCCCCTGCGGATTCTTCTCCTCTGGAGTAACTTTGGAACTGTGGTGCTTCCTATGGACTGAGTCTCTTTTTTAGAAAATAATGGACTATTAAATAAAGTATTTAAATATATTTTTATTACATCTGGCTGTGGTTTGGATCATTACAGTAACTCCCCATTAGAAGTGTGAGATTTTACAATAGTTACATGTGTATGTATGGGTGTGTAATGGGGTGTGTAAGTGTGTGTGATGTATGTGTGTATTATCCTCTACTGGACTGGGCCTAATTTCTGCTTTTGTTTTGGTTTAGTCATGCAAACCTCTTCCACTCTGATGAATGTGTGTGTGTGTGTGTGTGTGTGTGTGTGTGTGTGCGCGAGTGTTTGTGTGTGTGTGTTGTGGCATCATGAGAGGCAGGTCAAGTTAGCAGGGTGTGGGACTGTGCAGAGAACCAAGAGAACAGAAGCAAACAGAGGTTTGAACTTAAAGCAGTTTTAATCCAAAGATCAACTCAGGATGAAAAAGTTCAACTTAAAGGGTTACGGGAGCAACAGAAAAGTCCTTTAAATACTTGCGGGCGAACAACAATGCTCCACCTTTTTTACGTTCGTTTCCTTGTTCAGTTCCAGCTTTGTGTCTTCCTCCTCGCTCTGCTGTGTGTGGAGTGTGTCCTCTCTTTGTTCTCTCCCAGTGCTCCAACTCCCGCTCTAATTAGTCCAGCCAAACACCTACACCTGTCTGTGTGATGCATCATGGGAAATGTAGTTTGCTTGGCGGCCAACTTGTAGCCAGGAAGCCACTCCCGTGAGGGAATGTATCGGTTGTCTACCACACGTCCTCTCGTGATGCCACACAGTAATGCAAACCTCCTCCACTCTGATGTGTGTGTGTTTGTGTGTGTGTGTCTGTTTGCTTTGCTTTGGTTTAGCGATGCAAACCTCCTCCACTCTGATGTGTGTGTGTGTGTGTGTGTGTGTGTGTGTGGTGTGTATGTGTGTGTGTGTGTGTGTGTGTGTGTGTGTGTGTGTGTGTGTGTGTGTGTGTATGGGTGTGTGTTTGTGTGTGTTTGCTTTGGTTTGGTGATGCAAACCTCCTCCACTCAGATGTGTGTGTGTGTGTGTGTGTGTGTGTGTTTGCTTTGGTTTGGTGATGCAAACTTCCTCCACTTTGATGTGTTGGTGTGAGAGAGAGAGAGAGAGAGAAAGAAAGAGAGAGAGAGAGAGAGGGGGGGGGGTAGCTTGCATTAATGTGTGAATATGTGTGAGGACATGCTTGTGTGTGTATGTGTGGGTGGAGGTGGCAATGTGTGTGTGTGTGTGTGTGTGTGTGTGTGTGTGTGTGTGTGTGTGTGGAGGGGTGGGGTAGCTTGCATTAATGTGTGAATATGTGTGAGGACATGCTTGTATGAGTATGTGTGGGTGGAGGTGGCAATGTGTGTGTGAGAGAGAGCGGGCAGACTTGTATTGGTGTTTGTGTGTTTGCTTTGGTTTGGTGATGCAAACCTTCTCTACTTTGATGTGTGTTAGTACGTGTGTGTTTGCAACAAGCCTTTGTTCAATATTGGCCTCACCACAACACTGAGTCCCATACCCATAGGCATTTATACTTCACATTAACAGCTTCAAAACGCAGTATGTGGAAGCCCCTTAATGCGAGTGATTGAAATAGTCATTTAAACAACTAAAGCGGTCCAAACCCAATGAAAACAGCAAGTGACACTGGGCCCAGTCCTCTATGAATATGTGCTGGAATTCTTGCTTTGTCTCCTCTGAGTTCTACTGAGAAGGCAAGACCAATGTCCGAGTAAAAGGGCCGTGGTAGTGTGTGTCACTAGGCAACGTCCAAGACAGGTGTAAAATAAATCAAATTAAAATCAAATACAGTATAGAGTAGCTGTAGGAACACTGTGGAACATACTGTAGGTTCTCAAAGTGCGTCCCGGGGGCCAGTGTCTGTAAAGCTGTACATTGCTTTGAGAGAATTAATCTCCATATACTGTATAGTGCTGTTCAGTGGCATCTATAGGGATTTATTCATTGCAATTAATGTCAACTGAAGAGATGTAACCTGGTCATTAAAATAATTGCAAATTAGATTTTTTTTTTTTTGGCAGCCCTTACAGTAGTTCAATGTTGGGTCCCTAAATTGGCCCTCACCATCATCAAAACTTTTTTTGATTTTTTGGGGGGAAATGTTGTTTCCACACAGAGGGTAAATATGTAGTTTCAGAACTAGAGTAGCTGTGAGAACAGTGCAGGGGGTTCTTGGGAAATGTAGTTTCCACACAGAGGGTAAAGATGTAGTTTCAGAACTAGAGTAGCTGTTGGAAGATTACAGGGGATTCTTGGGAAATGTAGTTTCCACACAGAGGGTAAATATGTAGTTTCAGAACTAGAGTAGCCGTTGGAAGATTACAGGGGGTTCTTGGGAAATGTAGTTTCCACACAGAGGGTAAAGATGTAGTTTCAGAACTAGAGTAGCTGTATAGACGAATCCGAGAAAAATACCGGAAGTAAGCAGGTGCCATTGTTGAGCTACCCAGATCGCCAATCTGTCCATAAGAATAACGTGATAGCACACCATAAAATGCCATGATTTACGAGATTCATTACTACCTGTATAATGTCAGAGTATTCCATGGTCTTTGCTGTTAGTTGTCATTGACTGTGCATTGTCAAAATGTTTTGTTTACAGTCCAACAATGTCGTCGCCACAAGATGGCAGCCTACACAAAACGCTCGTCGGATTCGTCTATAGCAGTGTTTCTCAAAGTGTGGGGCGGGCCCCACTAGTGGGGCGCAGACACATGACAGGTGGGGCGCGAGACATCTCTTTTTGATTGACCGTTGTCTCACCATGCTCTCCGAATTCATAGCTATTTGTCAAATATGCGCATATGACAGTAATTTTAGCTTTCCAATAGAGTTATTTGCTAGTTGCTGTGATTATTGGTCTGGAAGAAATTTGGCTTTTAATTAGTAACATGAAAATCCTAATATTGACCAAAATTGTGTGCAAATTGAGCCTTAAAGGTGGGGCGTGAAAATTCTCTGTTTTCCAAAGTGGGGAATGACAGAAAAGTTTGAGAACCACTGGTCTATATGAACAGTGCAGGGGGTTCTTGGGAAATGTAGTTTCCACACAGAGGGTAAAGCTGTTACTGTTTATCTAAAGCCTCCCCACTGGAAGTCCCACATTTAGTGTGTTTGTACAACCAACCCGTCCTCACACATCCCAGTTATTACATTAAATTATCAATAGAAAATATTTCTCTCTCTCTCTCTCTCTCTCTCTCTCTCTCTCTCTCTCTCTCTCTCTCTCTCTGTGTGTGTGTGTGTGTGTGTGTGTGTGTGTGTGTGTGTGTGTGTGTGTGTGTGTGTGTGTGTGTGTGTATTCATAATATCACACCAATTACATTGAAAACTTTGCCTAAATTAAAAACCCATGAATAAAAAGTGGGGTAGACTTGTAAAACTTGTTATCCCTGTGAACTTGAAACATGAACTTGTTAATTTGTTTATCAGTGTGAACTTTGAACTTTAGCTCCTCCTGATCCTGATTTTATCACCTCATAATGTTGATACTTTGATCCAGGCGTCCATTTTGCAGGTGTCCAGTCCTTACGCTACTCGCTAGACTCCATTACAGAACAGCACTGGACTAACATGAAGCTGGATCACAAATGAAAACCCTCCTCTACAGTCTGGTAAGGCAGTTAAGCATTTTGGCTTTTATTGCATTTTGGTCAAATTAAAAGTTTGTCTCTAAATGTAACAAATTGCCTGACCTGTGTCATCTCCAATAATCTTACATTGTAAGCAAACTACACTCGATTAGCATTTGGGAGAATAGTGAACATTAATCTCACTCTTTGTTGTTATTGTAGCTTATAATGAGATTCATCATCTTACAGAGTGTCTGCAGCATGAAGAAACCAATTATAAAGCAGGAATTCTAAAGGAGCAAAGGTCGGCTACCTCATTATGCTTCTGCTATAGGCTACAGACAGACTGATTACTGCATTTCACAAGCATACAGTATATGTATATGGAGGTCATATTAGAATAGAATAGAATCGATTAGAATTTATCTTTATTTTCAGTTATTATTTATTGTTAGCAGCCTGCATGATGAACAGACAGTCAAACACACCCAGTCATTGCAAAAACAGTAAAGGTACACCGGATGAACATACTACATCTACACAGGCATACTTTCTGTCATTACAAACACGCCCAGTTTTTATTAGACATCAAGGGCAGATTTGTACGAACATTCATCTGCAGATATGCATACTATAGTCATTACACTGGTCTGTTTCTATCTCATGTTTGTATTGCACATCATTCAGCTGCTGTTGGATAAAAACAGTCTGAGTTTATTTGTCCTTGCATGTATTGATGTTTGCCATCTTCCTGAAGATGGAGTAACTGGGATGGTAGATGGTAGATGTCTACTGCTGTACCAAAAACAGGATCATGGGTAATGTAGACACAATACTGTAGACACTGATCTACTTACTTTGCATTTCAGGAGTGGCTCAAACATGGAGGAACAAGTGGACATAACACAGAATGACAATCCAAAGGGGCAAAGGTAGGTTTTTGATCACATGGTTTGATGTGTTTCTTAAAGGAATTATGAGTGAATTAACCCATAGCCCTGTTGTCTCACATTCCTACATGCTGTCGATAGGTATGAGAATGACAGAATTTTGTGCAATGCAGACCAAAGACTAACCGATGAGGCCAAGAGAGTTTAATCTGTTAGAATAGCTGCAAGTTCACATATTCAGTCTACACATTGTAGGGAATTCTAAATAGAGGAATGACAATCCAAAGGGGCAAAGGTATTTTGATCACATGGTGTTTCTTAGAGTGAATAAACCCATAGCCCTTTTTTCTCACGTTCCTAAATGCTGTCGAATTTTTGGCCTAGCGTTTTTTCATTCACTTGGATTTACTGGAATTCGCCACTACACTCCCCTTCTAAGACCTAACGATAGTATTTAGTGACGCTAACAGGCTAACTGATGAGGGCATGAAAGTTTCATCTGTCAGTGTAGCTGCAAGTTTATTAGATTTTCACTGAACCAAATGCTCTCCTTGTAAGACCTAACAATAGTAGTCAGGCATTTGTGTTCTCCGTTCTCACAGCACTCAGGTCTCAAACCTGCCACCCCACTACAGGATTTACAGATGCTAGTTGGCATCCGTTACATATAATAGGGATACATGGATTTTTCCTTTGAGGAAGCTGCTTAATGACAAGACTTCTTTGCTATCAAACAAGAAATGTAGTCATTTTCCATGTTGTGTCACTTCAGGGTGTTGTGAGGTTAGAGTAGCTGCTGTGTAATGTGTGGTGCTGCTACACTACCCTGCTTAGAAAACCAGCCTCTTGCCTTTACTAAACTAACTTTCATACAGATGGTCTGGCCATTCCATAGTGAGACATGATTGGTTGCTGGAGGTAAAAGACTGCTGAGTCAAGGTAAAGCGCTGAGAGACAATGCGCTCACAGATGGTGTTCTCGATGACCGATCGCCACCAAAATTTAATCAGTTCTTACTTACCCAATACACGTTGTCCAAAAATTTCATCCAAATCCATACCGTACTTTTCGAGTTATGTTGTACACAGACACACACACACACACACACACACACACACACACACACACACACACACATGCTGGCGAAAACATAACCTCCTTGGTGGAGGTAATCATTACTGCATTATGCAAGAGAAATTTAGAAGGTGGGGTATGGGATTCTCGAAAACGGAGGCTAATTTTGAATCAACACAACTGAGAGGGTTTTGGTCCTTTGGTCCTCCCCATTGGTCCTTACCAGAGCCATCTGTTTCTATCCGTCCCACCCCTTTCTCCCCATTGGTCCTTACCAGAGACATCTGTTTCTATCCGTCCCGCCCCTTTCTCCCCATTGGTCCTTACCAGAGCCATCTGTTTCTATCCGTCCCACCCCTTTCTCCCCATTGGTCCTTACCAGAGCCATCTGTTTCTATCCGTCCCGCCCCTTTCCCCCCATTGGTCCTTACCAGACCCATCTGTTTCTATCCGTCCCACCCCTTTCTCCCCATTGGTCCTTACCAGAGCCATCTTTTTCCATCCATCCCGCCCCTATCTGCCCATTGGTCCTTACCAGAGCCATCTGTTTCTGTCCATCCCACCCCTTTCCCCCAACGTCTCAGTCAGGCACACGCATTCATGCACGAGCGTAAACTCAGATGGTCTGGCCATTCCATAGTGAGAAATAGATTGGTTGTTGGAGGAAGTCTATATGACTGCTGAATTTAGTTTTTTTTAAGCTGGAATTTTCAGCAGGGCACTTGATAAATAATAATATAAAATAGAAATTTAGAAGATTAAGATGAACATCATCTATTGTGAAACAAGATACAGTACATGGATTACACGGATCCAGGATTAATGGATATTTTCATACCTCAGCTCATTCCATCATGAGAGGCCTCCATCACCTGTGCCCACTTGTGTGTCCATGAAGAGTGACTGGTCAGAAGATCGCAACATGAAGTTCAAACATGATGATGTCACAGATGGGTCAAGGTAAGTCCTTAGAACAGATTTAAGTAATTAAAACCGACATACGAGTTCATTTAAAAGGGACTGATAGAATGAATACTTTCATATTGGATGGTTGAAATTTTCTAACGGCTATGTAGTAACCCTGAGTCACCCTAGGGGGCGCTAGTTACAGATATCCCCCAATACTATGATGCTTCTCTGTGTGCATCCATGCAGATGCTCTGTATGTAATGATAATTAGAAAAACTTCCTGATTCCACATAGGGGACAGTGGATACTATGTTAACTCTACAGGATTAATAGATGTGATTTCCACATAGGGGACAGTGGATACTATGTTAACTCTACAGGATTAATAGATGTGATTTCCACATAGGGGACAGTGGATACTATGTTAACTCTACAGGATTAATAGATGTGATTTCCACATAGGGGACAGTGGAAACTATGTTAACTCTACAGGATTAATAGATGTGATTTCCACATAGGGGACAGTGGATACTATGTTAACTCTACAGGATTAATAGATGTGATTTCCACATAGGGGACAGTGGATACTATGTTAGGTCTACAGGATTAGTAGATGTGTTTTTAAATATCTCAGCTCATTCCATCATGAGAGGCCTCCATCACCTGTGCCCACTTGTGTGTCCATGAAGAGTTACCAGTCTGAGCATCGCCCCATAAACTTCACACATGATGATGCCACAGATGGATCAAGGCAAGTCTAAACAGTTTTAAAATACTTGTATGAATAATAGATGTATGGCCATTCTGTCCACCATTGTTCATTTCATTTAATTTCTGTAGCCATCATATTGCAGCTACGTACAATGCACTAGCAATTAACAATAACAATATTCCTGCAGTGCTCATGTTGCAGTGGTTGTGTACAATACACAAGTATATTGATAACACTAATTGTGAGGTCTAAACATCGGCTTTGACTAATAATGTATAATTATATAACCAACTTGATGTCCACCAGGGGGCAGATGTGCTCTCAAAAATCATTTAGGTCTCTCAAAGTTCTCCTCAAGCAAACTGCATTTCTGCACTCATTCCCTGTTAGGGAAAGTCGCTCTCTACATTTAACCCATTCAGTGACACACACACACACACACACACACACACACACACACACACACTACATTTAACCCATCCAGTGACACACACACACACACACTCACACACACACACACACACACACACACACACACACACACACACACACACACACACACACACACACACACACACACACAGCAAACCTCTACATTTAACCCATGGGTTAGTGACACACACACAGTGAGGTGAAATATACACTAACCCTGAGCAGTGGACATGAGGGGTTTTGCTCAAGGGCACCTCAGCCATGGATGTGTGTTCATCCTCTTCCCCTGCCCACACTCTTCCTCCTGGTCAGGATTCAAACTGTCTGCCTTTCAGTCACAAGCCTGAGGCCCTAACCCGATGCTGGTAAGAGTGAAATCATGCAAAATGCAGCACTGAATCTATGTAGGCTTCATTCAGTGAATGATTTAGTCAGATCTCAAACTGTCTGCCTTTCAGTCACAAGCCTGAGGCCCTAACCAGTAGGCCAGGCCTGCCCTGATGGTGGTAACAGTGAATTATGCAAAATGTAACATTGAATCCATGTAGGCTTGATTCAGTGAATGATTTAGTTTGACACATAATAAGAGTGTGGTTTGTTTGTGCTCTAAATCCTCAGAGGCCAAGAGGAGAAATGTGATCCAGATGCTGCCAGTGACCAGTTTACCCCACAGGACCTCAAGCACATATTCCAGGTTTGGATGCAAACATAAGCCCCGGGGGCCGGATGCGACCCTTTACATCATTTGAAAAGAACTGTGTAGCTATGTGGCCTGTTGAAGATAATTCTAGTGATCCAAAAAATGGGTTGTGTCACTTTTAGACACCACAATGCTGGCAACTCCCTATGAGGTGCATTATGGACCTGCTTACTAACAGGAAAGGAACACGAAATTAAGGCAAATTAGGACTGTGTTGGTGGTGATGGTCAAAAACAAAAGGATTTTTTTTCCCATCCTAGTTTTTGGTCAGGCATGACAGCCCTCTGAGGAAAATCACAATGCTCATGTGGTGCTGATTAAAATGACTGCATGCAGTATTCACTTTCACAATTGACTTTACGTGACTTTACCAGTGGGAAAACATTCACTGGATGATATCAGTACATTTATTTTCACTGAGAGACATATTATTGCCTTAATCCAACAAAGATCAGTATAAACACCTTACTTCTTAGTCACAACTATATCCGTTTAGAACTTTAGCATCCGTTCCCAAAAGCAAAGTTGCTAACTAAGTAAGCAACTATGTTAGTGGCAATGCTATTTCCCACCCTAGTATTTGGTCACGCATGTAAACTTGGCATGATGGCCCTTTGAAGAAAATCCCAATGCTCATGTGGCTCTGATAAAAATGACTTTGACCCCCCCCCCTGCATTAAACTTTAACCGTGCAGTGTTCACTCTAACATTTGACTTAACATGACATTACCAGTGGGAAGACATTGACTGGAGGATATCTGTACATTTATTTGCACTGAGAGACAATCATATTATTGCCTTGGTCCAACAAAAATCAATGTATAAACACCTTACTATTATTCACAATACATATCCGTTTAGAGCTTTGGCATCCGTTAGCAATTATGTTGGTTGCAATGCGATTTCCCATTGCCAACTAACTAAGATGCTGATTGGTGAGCAACTACACTTGGACTACACACGGACGCCTGGTTAGAGGACCTTATTTACATGTACATTCACACATTCATGACATTATACTTCTTTACAAATATACCTCTAACAACAACAAGGGCTGTAGGTTGGCACATGCTGGAATTCTCCTTTAAAGGGAAACCCTGGGGTAAATAAACCAATTGAGCTGACAGTTGATAAGAAGTAGAATGAGAATGACATATTGAGTATCCATATCCCCAACAGTTAGCCATTTCACTGTGACTGGGAGATGACTTCAATATAACTTTGTTTTACATCACAAACCTAAGAATATAGATACATTTTTGCTGCTCACATTCATAGGGTATAGGTAAATATAAGTTCAGTCCAACAACAACATTTAGTTTTTTTCTCAACTGCAGTATTGCAATGCAATTGTTATTCCAGGCTCTTGAAGAAAAGATCTTCTCCTTTGTGAAGAATGAGCTGAACAGATTCCAGAAGATTCTGAGTCCAGATGAGCAGGAAATCTTTGAGGGTAAAGGTCAGGAAGAGAGTGACGCCAGAGAAGGGGCCCTCAAGATGGCACTGCACTTCCTGAGGAACATGAAGCAGAAACTCATCGCTGACAAGCTGGAAGAAAGTAAGAAGTCTGTCTTTGTTTTCATTAGTAATTAGATGTCACAAAGACATATTTGTGTCAAAGAAGTACATTTTGTCTTCAGTGGCTTCAGTGAAAGTAAGAATTCCTCAAAAATATTTTATTTTATTTCACATTTATTTGCATTAGTAATTGAATGTCACAATAGAACACACTTAATAATATTATGCTCATGCTTTGTGTAATAGATGAACTACATGTAGTGTGGCAGTCTGAGCTGAAAAGAAATCTGAAGTCCAAGTACCAGAGTGTGTTTGAAGGAATGCCCAAGCAAGGGAGCTCTGCTCTGCTAGAGAAGATCTACACAGAGGTCTACATCACAGAGGGAGGAAGTGGAAAAGTAAATGAGGAGCATGAAGTCAGGCAGATTGAGTCCATATCCAAGAGATCAGCTGGACAGGAGACACCTATCAAATGCACAGACATCTTTAAGCCCTTACCTGGACAAGACAAACTAATCAGAAGTGTCATCACAAAGGGTGTAGCTGGTATTGGCAAAACGGTTTCAGTTCAAAAATACATCCTGGACTGGGCTGAGGGAAAAGAAAATCAGAATGTCCACTTCATATTTCCACTGCCTTTTCGGGAGCTCAATCGCATGAAAGATAAACAGTTGTCTTTGATTAATCTTCTCCACCATTTTTTCTCTGAAATAAAGCAATTAACTCTTAGCAACCAGAAAAAGTATAAAGTTTTGTTGATCTTTGATGGTCTGGATGAATGTCGACTCCAGCTAGACTTTCAGAAAAATGAAAGTTTGGCTGATGTGACAAAAGTCACTTCTCTAGATGTACTCCTGACAAACCTCATTAAGGGTAATCTGCTCCCCTCTGCTCTACTTTGGATCACCTCTCGACCAGCAGCAGCCAATCGTATCCTTCCTGAGTGTGTTGACCGGATAACAGAAGTACAGGGTTTCAGTGACCCACAAAAGGAGGAGTATTTCAGGAAGAGAATCAGTCACCAAACTCTTGCAAACAAAGTCGTCTCACACATTAAATCATCAAAAAGCTTGCACATTATGTGTCACATACCAGTGTTTTGCTGGATTGCTGCTACTGTTCTTGAAGATCTTCTTGGGAAGCAAAGAGTTGAGCAAGTTCCAAAGACTCTGACAGAGATGTACACATATTTCCTTGTTTTTCAAACAAAGCAGAGGAGTCAGAAGTTTGAGGGAGTTTATGACACAGATCCACAGTGGAACCAGACTAGTCTCCTTGCTCTTGGAAAGTTGGCCTATGAACAGCTGGAGAAGGGCAATCTGATCTTTTATGAGGACGACTTAAAAGAGAGCGGTATTGATGTCAGGGAGGCAGCGGTACACTGTGGCATTTGTACCCAGATCTTTAGAGAAGAATCCCCACTTCATCAGGAAAAAGTGTTCTGCTTTGTGCATCTGAGCATCCAGGAGTATCTTGCTGCTTTGTATGTGCTTCTGATGTTACTAACTAAAAACAGAGACCTCATGTCCCCACAGGAGGCTTCTGGAACAGGTGCTAAGATTCTGAAATGGTTTTCAGGGCAGATTCCCATAAACACTTTACAGAAGAGTGCTGTGGACAAAGCTTTGGAACATGACGATGGACGCTTTGATCTCTTCCTCCGATTCCTTCTTGGTCTCTCTTTAGAATCAAACCAGAAACTCTTGCGTGGACTACTGAAGAAGGTGCAAGTTGAAGGCAAAAAGGAAATTATCAGTTACATTAAGACAAAGATCAGAGATATTCCATCATCAGAGAGGGTGATCAACCTCTTCCACTGTCTGAATGAAATCAATGATCACTCCTTAGTGGAGGAGGTCCAGAGCTTCCTGACTGCAGGGACACTTTCTGGATCCAAACTCTCACCTGCCCAGTGGTCAGCTCTAGTGTTTGTGCTTCTGACATCAGAGGAGAAGCTGGATGTGTTTGACTTGAAGAAGTACATCATGTCTGATGAATGTCTCCTAAGACTGCAGCCAGTAGTGGAGGAATCCCAGCAGGCTCTGTGAGTAGGATAGCTGTATATATTGGTAGAAAATTGCAGATATAGTATCTATTAAGAAACATTTAGTCTGACAATACATTTTATTAAGAACCTATGGTAAATGCTGTCATTTAGTCTGATTATGCATTTTATTGAGAAGATATGGTCAATGTTGTCATTAGTTGATTATTTTCCCCCTTAAGGCTCAACAGCTGTAGTCTGACTGAGAGGAGCTGTGCCAGTCTGGCATCTGTCCTCACCAAAGCATCTTCAAAGCTGAAACATCTGGACCTCAGTAGCAACAGTATTAAAGACACTGGAGCACAGAGATTGTGTAGTGGACTGGGAGACCCAAACTGTACATTGGAGACGCTGAAGTAAGACATTTTGACATTTTAACATCTAGAAGCCAAGACTTGTCATTCATAGGCAGACATAATACTATTGATTAAAGTCTATTTTATTTCACGGTACATTTCTGATTATGTAGGATTTTTAGTCATGTGACCTCTGTTTCTAAATAATTACTCCTGAGGCACTATAGTCTTTGAAGGAAAAACACAAACTACACTCTAGCAGTAAGTAAGTGTGATTAGTATAAATTATATTCAGACCAATAATACCCCTCCTCAGCTGAATAGTGTTAATCCTAACCTACATTGTAAACTCACTTTAACCTCCCTCTCAGGATCACAAACAGAAATCACTCACTCCATCATTTATTTGATCACACACACACACACACACACACACACACACACACACACACACACACACACACACACACACACACAACTTATTTGATACTTTCACTCAGAGATACCATACACTCCATCAGTTTGTCATTCACTCCCTCTGTATCTCTTTCACAAACACACACACACACACACACACACACACACACACACACACACACACACACACACACACACACACACATACACACACACTCAAAGCTGTTAGTGTCTCTGGATCTCTTTCAAACACATGCAATCATCCCCACCATGCTGTAGCTACTTTCTTACTCTTACTTCCACTCACTCTCTCTCTCTCTCTCTCTCTCTCTCTCTCTCTCTCTCTCTCTCTCTCTCTCTCTCTCTCTCTCTCTCACTCTCTCTCACACACCACTAACTTCATC
>JAODXP020000029.1:782224-794724 GCA_027497455.2 Sardinella longiceps | reverse complement strand
CGTGTCCTAGCTGATCTGATGAAGTGTTTCCTTCTCTCTCCTACAGCCTGTCATACTGCAGTATTGGAGAGGAAGGCTTCAGAGCTCTTGCATCAGCACTGAGATCAAACCCCTCACACATGAGAGAGCTGCAGCTGGGTGAGAATAAAGCAGGAGATGCAGGAATGAAGCATCTTTCTTCTCTTCTGGAGGATCCAAACTGCAAACTGGACAAACTATGGTGAGGATCACAACACACACACACACTCACTACACACACACACACACACACACACACACACACACACACACACACACTCACTCACCCATACCAGTCATCACACAGACACCACTCACTCCATCAGTCACTCAATCTCTTTGTCACACACACACACACACACACACACACACACACACACACACACACACACACACACAGCGTGCACGCACACACACACACACTCACCACGCACACACACACACACACACACACACACACACACACACACACACATTGTATCTCTTTCAAACACACACACACACCAGTCATCACACAGACACCACTCACTCCATCAGTCATTCAATCTCTTTGTCACACACACACACACACACACACACACACAGCGTGCACGCACACACACACACACACACACACACACACAGCAGTCATCACACAGACACCACTCACTCCATCAGTCATTCAATCTCTTTGTCACACACACACAAACACACAACACACACACACGCGTACACGCACACACACACACACACACACACGTGCACGCACGCACACACACACACACACACACACACACACACACATCACTCATTGTCTCATTGTATCTCTTTCAAACACACACACACACCAGTCATCACACAGACACCACTCACTCCATCAGTTATTCAATCTCTTTGTCACACACACACACACACACACACACACAAGCGTGCACGCACACACACACACACACACACACACACACACACACAGCAGTCATCACACAGACACCACTCACTCCATCAGTCATTCAATCTCTTTGTCACACACACACAAACACACAACACACACACACACACACACGCGTGCACGCACACACACACACACACACACACACACACACACACGTGCACGCACGACACACACACACACACACACACACACACACACACACACACACGTACACACACACCACTCATCATACAGACAGTACTCACTCCATTAGTTATTCAATCTCATTCACACTGATACACACACACACATATAACCTTGACACCACTCAGTTATTCAGTCTCTTTCATACCACACACACACACACACACACACACACACACACACACACACACACACACACACACACACACACTCTTTTCATCATCGGTTACTTTCCTTCATTCACACTCACAGACACCACTCTCTTCATCAGTGTTCCAATGTCTTTCACACACACAGAAACACTTAACACTCACTTTCACCTTATCTCTTTTGAACACACACACACACACACACACACTCTCTCTCTCTCTCTCTCTCTCTCTCTCTCTCTCTCCCTCACACTCTCTCTCCCTCACATATACACTCACACACAGAGATTTAATTTCCAGAATCCATGAGGTAATAACTGCTCCCCTCTTTGGTGTGTGTGTGTGTGTGTGTGTGTGTGTTTGTGTCCTTCAGCTGATCTGATGAAGTGTTTCCTTCTCTCTCCTACAGCCTGTCTAACTGCAGTATTGGAGAGGAAGGCTTCAGAGTTCTTGCATCAGCACTGAGATCAAACCCATCAGCCCTCAGAGAGATTGACCTGGGGTGGAATCAGCCTGGACCCTCAGTGCAGCAGCTGCTCTCTGAACTGAAGAAACATCCAAATTGTAAACATATAAAAATATCTGGACCCTAGTGAATTAAGTCCCTCTGAATTCATCCTTACATTTCTATGCCATATCTGGTAGTTTGTATATTAAATCTCTGTGCCATATCTGGTAGTTTGTATATTAAATCTCTGTGCCATATCTGGTAGTTTGTATTAAATCTCTGTGCCATATCTGGTAGTTTGTATATATTAAATCTCTGTGCCATATCTGGTAGTTTGTATATTAAATCTCTGTACCATATCTGGTAGTGTGTATATATTAAATCTCTGTGCCATATCTGGTAGTTTGTGTATTAAATCTCTGTGCCATATCTGGTAGTTTGTATATTAAATCTCTGTGCCATATCTGGTAGTTTTTATATATTAAATCTCTGTGCCATATCTGGTAGTTTGTATATATTAAATCTCTGTGCCATATCTGGTAGTTTGTATATTAAATCTCTGTGCCATATCTGGTAGTTTGTATATATTAAATCTCTGTGACATATCTGGTAGTTTGTATATATTAAATGTCTGTGACATATCTGGTAGTTTGTATATTAAATCTCTGTGTCATATCTGGTAGTTTGTATATTAAATCTTGAGTTTGAGTTGAGTTTTTTATTAGATCCCCATTAGCTTTTGCTTAGAGCAGCAGCTATTCTTCCTGGGGTCCTTCCAATTCATAATTTACAAATACAAATATCAGCCAAACAAAATGTCTATGTCAGTAAACATGACAAAGGCCTACATGACATATATACCTACTACATAAAAGAAAAAGAAAAAATACCAAAATAAATAAGTAACACCTACAATACATAATTGTTTTCTTCAAAAATATTACTAAAGGGTACAGAACATAAATAACGTAACATAAAAAAAACATAAATAACAGAGACAACACACAAAAAGCAAGAGACAGCTGCATTACTTAAAATTGATGTTCCTATAATAACTTTTGATTTGTACCTTAAAGGCATGAATATTTAGCTGAGTAATGCTCTGAGGTAGTAGGTTCCATTGATGCATTGCCCTATAAATAACTGAACGCTGCATTGTTGTCTTGGATCTAGGTAAGGTGAAACACCCACCAACCGCGTGTCTTGTTGAATAAGTATGAACCAGTGAGCTAAAACACAATTTTTCGTATATTATCAGTGGTGATTTTGTGATTATGACATTCTTAATAAAAACCATAAGTAGAGACAAAAGCCTAGTTCTTACACTTAACCAACCTAAAGAGTTGTACATTTTAATAACATTTGTTCTCCAATTACAAGACAGAGCTAATCTTGCTGCTTTATTCTGGACCAACTGTAATTTCCTTATATTTGCCACAGATGTGGAAGACCAGACAATAGAACAGTAATCCAGATTTGACAGTACCAACGCCTGAATTACTTGCTTGGCCAGTGAGGGTGTAAAATATTTTACACATCTTTTAATTATTGATAATGCATTTCCCATTTTAGTTACAACCCTTTGTATGTGTTTGTCCCAAGATAATTTATTGTCAATTACTACACCTAAAAGTTTTACTTCTTCTAATTGTTTTATCACAGTTTTATTTATTACAATATCTAAAATTGGTTTAGAGCTCAAAGAATGATTAGTACCAATTACAATACAATTAGTCTTGGACACATTTAGTATTAGCTTATTGTTGTTGATCCAGTCCACAACCTTTGCTGTCTCGCTTGCTAGTTTTATATTTAAATCATCCACAGTTGCTGCAGCCAAATATATTGTGGAATCATCAGCATACATTGAAATCTTAGCATTAGTTAAAACCAGTGGCAGATCATTAGTAAATATAGAGTAAAGAAGAGGGCCTAAGCAGCTACCTTGAGGCACCCCATGCTTCACAGGTATGATGTCTGAAAAGCTTCCATTAAAATATACCATTTGTTTTCTATTACTTAAATAGCTATTGACCCAGAGCAGAGCTGACTCAGTGAAGCCATAATGTTTCAGTTTTTCCAGCATAAGCTCATGATTGAGAATATCAAATGCTGCAGAAAAATCTAAAAGAACAGCGCCTATAATATGACTCTGTTCCATTCCCTGCAACCAGTCATCCACCATTTGTGTTAAAGCTGTAGCAGTTGAATGTTTACTTCTGTATGCATGCTGGTAATAGGTCATTAATTCATTTTTTACAAAATAAGACTGAATCTGTTCATGTACAATTTTCTCCATTATTTTACTTAAGGTCGGCAACAAACTAATGGGTCGGCTGTTTGTCTCAGAAAAAGGCATTTTATTATTTTTAGGTAAAGGCACAACTTTGGATATTTTCCATAATTGTGGACATTTATTTTCCTTAAAGCATAAATTAATAATGTGTGTAACCATTGGTGCAATGAATGCAGAAATAGGTTTAAGAAGTTTAACATCAAGATGATCAACTCCAGGAGGCTTGTCTTTACATGACTTTAACAAAAGTTCAATTTTAGCAACACTGACATCTCTAAATTCAAAACTACAGTCTTTGCCCTCCATAAGCTTTGATATCAATCTTCCAGATAGTTTTCTATTGTCAGACCTTGAGGTAATGCTACTTTCTAACTTGTCGATTTTTGTCATAAAATAATTATTTAAATGATTAGCAATTTCAACTGGTTTTGTGAGAAAACCCTCCTCCGTCCCTAAGTAGGATGGTGTAAGTTTCTGTGTTTCCTCTTACTAAGCTGTTCAAGGTTTTCCATAAATGTTTACTATCATGTTTAATTTCATTAATTCTTATTTCATAGAACAATCTCTTTTTCTTCCTGTTTAGTTTCGTTACAAAGTTTCTCAGTTTGCAATAAACTTGCCAGTCAGATTTAAGACCTGATGAAACTGCTAACCTTTTTGCCTCATCCCTCTCCGTCATACAGCCTTTTAGTTCTTCATCCAACCATGGAGTGTTCACATTTCTTACAGTAAACTTTCTCACTGGTGCGTGATGGTCCGCCACTTTAGTGAGTGTTTTGTTAAAAACATTAAGTGCTTCCTCTGGATCTAATGTTAAGAACACTTCTGACCAGTCAGCATTTTCTATATCTTTGCTGTATGAATCGATATTAAAATGTTTAAATGATCTTCTATTGAGAATTTTAACACCAGGTTTGGGAACTTTAGTTTTCCTTACAATTGCTACCAAATTATGGTCACTGCAACCAGTCGCACACCTCAGGTAAATTTACATATATGTGGTCGATACATGTTGCAACATGTAGTACCATCACACTTAAAACTTATTCTAGTGGGCGTTCTTACAACCTGTGAAAAGCTACAAGTGGCACATACATTCATAAGTTTTATCTTCATTGAACAACAGGGAGAGTTCCAATCTACATTCAAATCACCCAAAAAGTACACTTCTTGTTTAGTATTACTCACACAATCTAGTAAATCACATATTAAGCTCAAATAACCACTATTCAGTGATGGGGACTTGGACTCGAGACTTGGACTTGGACTTGACTTAAGTCGCTCATTCTGGAGACTTCAGACTTGACTTGGACTTGCCCTCAATGACTTGAGACTTGACTCGGACTTGAGCCTTGTGACTCGTGAACAATGTTCATTTCACGGAAGTGTTCATTTCATTATTTAGTTTTTTCTGATGTTTCTTATGGGAAAGCACAAGCACAATATTTCCTCTTAGGTGCAATGTAACTCATGCATACAACTGCATTCTAAATTTTCTCAGGTCTAACATTACAGCTGATTTGTCAATAGCAGATTGTGTGCATGTCCACCCTCACCCTGTCAAAGGGAATTTTTTTTCAAGATTCAAAAAGGCTCGACTTGGGGAGAAGACTTGAGACTTGACATGGACTTGGGAGGCTCGAGACTTGACTTGAGACTTGACTTGGCATTGCGCCTCAGGACTTGGGACTTGACTTGGACTTCAGTACAAAGACTTGAGACTTGACTTGGACTTGGAAAAAATGACTTATGAACATCACTGCCACTATTAGCATTAGGGGGTCTGTAACAGCATCCTAGTAAAATTGGTTTAATATGTGGCAAATAAATTTGACATCAGATCATGCCTTATTAAGACTGGTATATGACTTTGAATATAACAAGCAACTCCTCCACCATTTGCATTCCTGTCTTTTCTGTAAATGTTATATCCACTAATCATCAATGACGAGTCTTCAAATGTATCATCCAAATGAGTTTCTGACAATGCCAGTATGTGTAATGCATTACTGAGCAATATATCACCAACCTCAGTGAGTTTATTCCTAATGCTACATATGTTAAGATGGGCAATTCTCAACCCTTTCTTAGGCAACTTATCAGATATTTCCATTTAACAGATATAACCAACTCATTTTCATCACAAGGGTAACTGAATTTCATTGTTTCAGCTGTGGCATATACTAACATAGAGAGGTGTAACAACCAAACACACATACCAACATGGACACATATAACAAACATACACACTAACATAGACAGGTATAACAAACACATATACTAGCATGGACATATATAACAAACATACACATAGACACATATACACACAAACACATGACTGTAGGTCTATTTGATTTGTCATTCAAGAACAGTAGCCTCGATTTTAGTCCTTTCTTAGGAAGTGATGGCATACGCCCAGAAACACATAAACACATAACTCTAACGTTAGTCCTATTTGGCTTGTCATTCAAAAGCAGTAGCCTAGGTGTTAGTCCTTTCTTGGGAAGTAATGACATCGCCATAAAAGAGGAAGAAGCTGATAAATTACCTAACGTTAAGTCCACAGATGTGCGTGCATGCATGCGTGTTATGAACCATTATTTTGCACTAGCCTCTCCGCGGTGACACCGACAACACTTTGGGGGAGATCTCTTGACCCCTCTGGAACTCCAAACGTCTTCTGAGAGGGAGGGTGGACAACGAGTTTGTCATAGCGTTGTCCACCCTCTCTGTGCCATATCTGGTAGTTTGTATATTAAATCTCTGTGCCATATCTGGTAGTTTGTGTATTAAATCTCTGTGCCATATCTGGTAGTTTGTATATTAAATCTCTGTGCCATATCAGGTAGTTTGTGTATATTAAATGTAAAGTGAGGTTGTTAAAAGTAGAATCCACATTGTCCATCAGAGGCCAGAGCTTCCCCAAGTCCTCCCTGCTCCAGTGGTGTCCTGATAACAGTGAGGAGAGGGGAGCTATTCTCTTCTCTTCTCTTCTCTTCTCTTCTCTTCTCTTCTCTTCTCCCTCTGGCTACAGCGCCCCCTTGTGGACAGGCGCGCGGGAAGGTTTTTTGTGTAGGGGGGGCTGGGCCGTTAAATGTGACGTCACTTTTTTTTTTTTTTTTTTTTTAAATAGCCAACATCAGAAAAACTTTGTCTGTCTCTGCTGTTGAATAACTATTGGCTGTTGTAGGGTGCGTATTCTAGTGTGACAGCGGGTAGATAGGCCTATACCCTAATGTGCCAAACATTTTTCCAGGAGATGAGTTGCAGCGCAGTTCTTCTGCTGATTGCGCACACCACTCATGGCATACATAGGCCCCACAATGCCTATCTAGAAGTGATGAGTGATTGTTGTCTGTATTGTTTGTCTATATCTGTTCAAAATCCATCGTCATTTAGAGACAAAATACGAAAAGACAAGTCAATCAAATACGTTCATGATTTTAATCGGTTAGAAATCCGAACAAAGTAGCCTACTTTTGCAAGGGTCTTTTAAAGGCTATAGCCTGCCAAACAGAATCTCCACCTGTTTTTTGTCTTCTCAGTAACCTAAGTTTTCCGTGTAACATAGATAGTCTAGGTAGGGTATATCTGAGAGAACCTCAAATAAAGCGCAATGAGAATGTTATCGTTCAGTCGGAGACCCCTGCGCACGTCTTCTATCGCCACTGCTTCGCTCTCATTTCTCAACCCAACATACCGGTATTTCTCTCTCTTTCTCTCGCTTGCTTTCACTCATTCCAAATTAGATTAGTTGTAGTGGTAGCTCGGTTAAAGCAAAAATATTTCTACTAACTTATTCGATCCAACTAGTGGCGCATGTTAATATATTATATGTTTGTGGACGTTTGTCTGTGCGCAAAATACCTTGAAAAGTTCTGTAGCCTACAGAAATTGTCGGACAGTGCGGGTAGGCTATGAGGACAAGGAACACATGATTATATTTTGGTGGTGAACGCTCACGAATAATGAACTTTATCCATTCAAGACATAACAGGTTACGTTGTCTTGTCTTTGGTTAATAATCGAGATGAAGCTTTTATTAAATGGCGATAGCTACTATGCAAAATGCGAAAAAAACATTAGAACTAAGAGTAGGCCTATAAGTTTTTGATAGCCAATTTTGAGAACAGATCTTTCCCTCTTTGTCGTGGCCACACTGGCCTTCCAAACTGCTGTCAGACCTGACCGAACAGTGCGCTCTCAGAGAATTGCTGTCAACGTTGAGGAGGTTAGGAGGAGGCATTCTTTTGTTAATAGCTGGGCTATATAGATCAGCCTGTCCACTAGAGCTTTCTGAACTATTGGACACAGTAGTTAGTCTATTAGTGGATGTATACATATTCTTTATTTTAATTTAAGAAGGGTCAGACAAAAATGCGGAATTTTCTATGCTTGATAGCCTAAAACAAAGTCCGGACCATTGATCACGCTTCCCAGGAATTCTGATAGGCAGCCTACCTGTTGTGTCAGTTATCCTACGAGCCTCCTTAGTTTAGTTTTGCACTCTGCTTTAAACAAGTCATGTATGAAATGTAATGATTGATTTGGAGTGAATCAATAAATATCTAGCCTAATCGCAGCCCCCTCCAGGGGGGGCTGACGCTCTGACATAGGGGGCTGCAGCGTACGCAGCCCCTATGTTCCCGCGCGTATGCTTGTGGATCACTGGCTCCATCTCACACCCTGCTCTTGCACTGGGCAGGAAGGAATGAGGGAAAGCAACAAGGGCTCTTGTGGTGGTCCAAACACACACACACACACACTGTTTCCCTTGTCCACACACACACACACACACACACACACACACACAGTATACTATGCATGTTACTTAGCCACTACACCACCACTGTCCCATTCTGTTTGAAACACACACACCCATACTAAAGTGTCTCTGAACTGATTAGCCTACTGAAGGTCACAAGTGTCAATGGTCAAGGTTTGTGAGGTCATGAATGAAATAGTTAAAGACAAGAGTGACACTGACAGAAATGTTGTTGGTAAAATTATGAACATTATCAATAACATCTATTAATGGGCAATTCCACGAAAAAGTAAACCTCACTTTAAAACTTTAAGTCTCACCTACATGGACATACAAATTCTTTCAGAAAACTTCCAATACAAAAAAGTATTGTCTCGATGTAAATATTCAACTGAGCAAGTTTCGAAAGGATATCTGTTTGTTAAAATTTTTACCCTATTCAGCTATAATGTAAGTCTATGGAGGGGCTTATAATGGGCATAAGTGGGTGATAACACACACAAAGCTGCAATGCTATCAGTTATTTTTCATTGTTATATTACTATTTCTCTTGTTACAGGTTAAAATCCACCGTTCACAATTGTTTTGTATCGTTTTGGAGGGTTTTTCCAGACGTCACGTCCATAATGTCACATCCATAACGCCATGTCTCCCAATGAAAACCAACTTTTTTTACATTTACATTTGAAATTAAGTCTTTCTCTGTCTTTACTGAGGTGTCCTGTTTGGTATGAATGTAGTAATATTTACATTTCTCTAGAAATTTCACACACTTCACAGCAAAAACTACGCTCTCTCAAAAGTTTGTCCGTTTTTCGTCACGTCCATAACGCAAATTGAAAGGCTCATATTCTTATGATGCAAATCATGATATTAATTTTTTCTGTTTGCCTGTATTCAGCCATGGAGTTTGCAGAAGAATATGAGAAAAAATTGTGAAATACTGCTAGGTTTGCGGAGGTTATCTGGCCTTTTGTTCATCAATAATGCACGAAAATGTCACGTCCATAACGCTGGAATTGCCCTAATCTATTTGTCTATATCTAAATAATATTTACTATTAAGTCTCATCATTAAAAGTGAGCATCTTATTTACATCTTATAAACTTGTGATGCTGAGAGTTGCATATTGAACTTTGTGTTATATGTGGCTATTGTCTTCTTACATGGGGTTGTATATGCAAGCTATAGTATGTGAATCACATGATGAAACTAAGGAAGTGTCCATGTATTGTTCTGCTTGAATGTGAAGACAATAGATCATGTGACTATGTAATGACCACGCTCAAACAGGTATAAGATGTGAATGCCTTCAGGTTCAGGTTAAATGACCGTAGATCTGTTTCTGACATGTACCCCTAGTGTCGTTAATAAAGATCTTTTTGGACTTTGACACCTTCTGTACGTCGTCTTGTCTGTATGTTGAATTTTGACCACAGTGGGCCTGGAACCAGTGACCCTGACAACAGAAGGGCAATGACATCACCACTCTACTCATGGGTCCATTGATATTCAAGGCAACACCACACAGTCACAACACAATCACCATACCAATGACAGCTAATTCATGCTGCTGAATGAGGCACTACTGACTTTTAAACCCGTGTAAAATAACACCTTGACTGCTCTAGCAGGTAAACCTGCCATTACATGACACAATATGCAGCTACTCCTGCCATGAGAGTGAACTCACTACTCACATACTCCCTCTGCTGGTCACTTGATATAACAACACTGTAGTTGATGTATCTTTCTTCTTCCTCAAGTCGGTCAAGATTCATGGACAACAGTAATTAAAGGTCATAAGCACAATCTGTATTTAAAGGGGCAGTTCACTTTCTAGCATGTTTAGCCTCTTTTCTGGAATGTCTAGGATGAAATAGAATAATAAATCGATTATTTCGATTATAATTGAACATTTTGACAATTGGTCCTGTCTTGGATATTTGGCTCATTTAGAATCCCCCTTTTCTGCTTTAGAATGGCTAAATATGTGCATGTCCGATAATGTCCTTAAAACAATCTTAAAGCTTTATTTTAAAACATGCCCAGCTCACCGAGTGGTTAGTGGTGTCCGTTGATGTTCCAAAACAATTATCATAACAAATACAGTTCCTATCCATATTTATTGGCCTTTTTGTTGTGCTAGTCGTTATTACTACGCTGAAAAAATAGTCACAGAATGTTCAAAATACCATGTACAACGCGACAGAAACTAAGATAATTATTTTGACTGTTGTACTCAACGTCCGCAAAGCATTCTGAAATGTGTGTCCTACTTCACTCCATTATGTTTTGGAATTCATTCCTCATAGTTTGTAGTCGGACCTGGCATTGGTTCTGCTACTAGATCTTTCATTCTCTTAAAAATTCCCTGAGACACAAATCCTCAGGGTGCCGTTGTCAGGCAGGCTACTGGGGCCTTCCTCCTCTCCACCATAACATGAATTCTAAAACATAAATATTTATGAAACAAAGAGAGAATGGTGGTGGAGAGCTGAGAGAAGCAACTATGCATACTGCATACTTAAATAACCAATATCATGCATTTAGAGGAAACACAGCATAGCCTGACATAGCCCGACCATAATACTGCTGTTCATCCGTATTCATGGTCTGGAGGTTCTTTAACCTGACGCGATTATAGGGGGGGGGGTTCTGGTTTGAAACAATTGGACAGCTCGTCTAATCAGCTTCGCAGGCAGTCTCTGTAAACCCACCCCAGAAGACCGTCCCCAGACCATGATACATATGAACATTCGTATTGTGGGCGGGCTATGTCAGGCTAAACACAGCAAGGCTGCACAGCAAAGTTATGAGCAATACAGGAAACATCACACGTGTTCAGTTGGGGCAGTCTGTCCCCAACACATTTACACATACTACAGAAATTCTAGATGACATCACTCACTGCAAGCTTCCACACAAACAATAACAAAGAATCATTGACTCTACCTTTAATATCTTGCTCTTGCATGGAACACAGATGCTTTCCCTCATTTATATCACAACAGGTTAACAATAATATTACTTTAGGCCTACAATTCTAATAGTAGCCTATTGCATCTTATTTTTCATTCTGTTTATCACACACACACACACACACACACACACACACACACACACACATCATTGTTAACATTTGCCTTCTGTGATAGCCTTGAAATGAGCTGCAGCATAAAAGATTATAGCAGATGGTTATTGCCCATATGGCGTCTCATCCATAGAAATGATGAATTAATTATGCTATGATGGATCTGAGGCTGTTTGTCATCATTTTGTTGGAAATAGCTCCATCTACAGTGGGCATTAGGCTTATGGTGTGCGCGTGCGCGCGCCTGTATAGTAGGGATAAAAGTGAAAGTAAAAGCAAGGTAGTGATCAGACACGGAAGACGAAGAGGATTCGGTAGGCTACCGATTAAGTATCAGTTTGAATATTAAGCCTACAGAACGTCATTTATAACGTTTGTTCGCAGTGTTGAGCGACTTTATGAGTGAAAATATAAATAGGGTACTTGTCAAAAATGGGCGTTTATGTTTGCACTTCAAATTAGGCAAAACGGCAGGTGCAGTCTGTTCCGAGGTAAGCTTCAATTAGTAAAACAACTGAACGGTGTGCAGCACGAATTGGAAAATATGCTAGATTATAGGCTACATATAGCCTGCAGTCTGGTAACAGGCTACATATTTTGACTGATATTGACTCTG
>JAODXP020000029.1:776014-782124 GCA_027497455.2 Sardinella longiceps | reverse complement strand
TGTTGCAACAGGACAGGCAAACTAAGCAATTGCTTGGGGAGTTACAGTAAGAGGACCGTCGGGAACATGGCGGAACGAGAAGTCAAACTCAAGGGGCAAAGGTAAGTAGGCCTAAGTTAACTATAGCAGCAGCACAACATGATCTGAATTTCTTACGGCCTTCTGCTCTATTTTCTCTAATTGCTATGAATCAAATAAAGTAATCCGCTAAATAAGGATTGTTATTTTGAAAAGCAATTCAGATTATCAATTTAGGCCAGGCTTTTGTGTAACATGGGAAACCGGTCTGTCAACGTTGTTTCTTTTGTTGATGTTTTTTTTTTTAACTAAATCATGATGAGAGGCCTCCATCACCTGCGCACAGTGTGTCCATGAAGAGTGACAAATCAGAGGATCGCCACATAAACTTCAAACATGACGATGTCACAGATGGGTCAAGGCAAGTAAAGTCTACTTCATAAAAAAGACATTTTGAGTTTATGTACTGTAGTAACCCTGACTTACCACAGGAGGTGCTATCTACCAAAGTACAAATAACCCATATTACTGTGAATACATGTATGCATCCAAGCTGGAGTTCTGTATGTAATGATAACACCACCACCATCACCTTTCATTTCTATAGCGCTTTTCAAGACAGCCAGAGCACTTTACAGTGGAAGGGGGACCTCACTGACCACCACTAATGTGTAGCACCCACCTGGGTAATGCACCCTCTCACCGCACACTCGCTTGAGGTGGAGAGTGAGGGAAATTGAATCAGCCAATTACAGAGGGGGGTGATAAGGGGGCCAGATTGAATGAGCCAGGTTGGGACTTTAACCAGGACTCCCTAATCTTTGTGACAAGTGTCATGGGATCTTTTATGACCACTGAGAGTCAGGACCTCGGTTTAACATCTCATTCAAAAGATCATTTGTAGAACATCCTGATTTCCACATAGGGGACAGTGGATACTATGTTAACTCTACAGGATTAATAGATGTGATTTCCACATAAGGGACAGTGGATACTATGTTAACTCTACAGGATTAATAGATGTGATTTCCACATAGGGGACAGTGGATACTATGTTAACTCTACAGGATTAATAGATGTGATTTCCACATAGGGGACAGTGGATACTCTGTTAACTCTACAGGATTAATAGATGTGATTTCCACATAGGGGACAGTGGATACTATGTTAACTCTACAGGATTAATAGATGTTATTTCCACATAGGGGACAGTGGATACTATGTTAACTCTACAGGATGAATAGATGTGAACTCCACATAGGGGACAGTGGATACTATGTTAACTCTACAGGATTAATAGATGTTATTCCACATAGGGGACAGTGGATACTATGTTAACTCTACAGGATTAATAGATGTTATTTCCACATAGGGGACAGTGGATACTATGTTAACTCTACAGGATTAATAGATGTGATTTCCACATAGGGACAGTGGATACTATATGTTAACTCTACAGGATTAATAGATGTGATTTCCACATAGGGGACAGTGGATAGTATGTTAACTCTACAGGATTAATAGATGTGATTTCCACATAGGGGACAGTGGATACTATGTTAACTCTACAGGATTAATAGATGTGATTTCCACATAGGGGACAGTGGATACTATGTTAACTCTACAGGATTAATAGATGTGATTTCCACATAGGGGACAGTGGATACTATGTTAACTCTACAGGATTAATAGATGTGATTTCCACATAGGGGACAGTGGATACTATGTTAACTCTACAGGATTAATAGATGTGATTTCCACATAGGGGACAGTGGATACTATGTTAACTCTACAGGATTAATAGATGTGATTTCCACATAGGGGACAGTGGATACTATGTTAACTCTACAGGATTAATAGATGTGATTTCCACATAGGGGACAGTGGATACTATGTTAACTCTACAGGATTAATAGATGTGATTTCCACATAGGGGACAGTGGATACTATGTTAACTCTACAGGATTAATAGATGTGATTTCCACATAGGGGACAGTGGATACTATGTTAACTCTACAGGATTAATAGATGTGATTTCCACATAGGGGACAGTGGATACTATGTTAACTCTACAGGATTAATAGATGTGATTTCCACATAGGGGACAGTGGATACTATGTTAACTCTACAGGATTAATAGATGTGATTTCCACATAGGGGACAGTGGATACTATGTTAACTCTACAGGATTTCCATACTTTATGTGATTTTAAATACTTCAGCTCATTCCATCATGAGAGGCCTCCATCTCCTGTGCCCACTTGTGTGTCCATGAAGAGTGACAAGTCAGAGGGTCGCATAATACACTTTAAACAAGCAGACATCACAGATGGAGCAAGGCAAGTCTTTAATACAGATGTAAAATATGAATAATTGGTTAATGTCCCTTCTGTCCACCAAATGCAATTATGTACAATACACTATTTTATTGATAACAATAACGTGCAGAGATTATACTGTATTTGCGTACAGAGTACTTTGTACCAGTTTATTGATAATGTTAATATTTCTGCAATGATCATATTGCTGGGGCTGTACAATAGGCCTACACTAGTCTGTTGATAACAATAACAATATTCTTGCAGTGATGATATTGCAGTGATCGTGTTCAATTCACTAGTTTATTAACTCATTGACTGCCAGACATGTTCAGAATAGAGCTCCATACTGCCAGAGGTTTTGGAGAATTTTGACTGATTTTAAAGAGCCACAGAATATTATGTGCTATGACTACGTATACACACACACACACACACACACACACACACACACACACACACACATAAAAAAGCTTTCCATTCCTCAGATATCAGCAGGCAAACATAAGGCAACATACTTTCACCAAAAACTCCACAACAGTAACAGGGGTTTTGGTAATAAAATAGGTATTGTTCAAAGCCAAAGTCAAAGCGAACTTTATTGTCAATCAAGCACTGCAACAGTACATTGCACAAAGACAGAAATTGCATTTCTCAAAGATCCAAATTTGCAAGTTAAAATTAAGACATGCAACTAAGAAGTACAACTAAGATACGTATATAACAAGACATCACAACTCACTAGACATAAAAGTGCAAAAATATCAAGATATCAGGCATGGTAATAATAGATAACAGTAACATAATAACAGACAACATAACAGACATTGTGAGCATAAATTTTGAACTGTCAGTGTTTCAGAAGTCTTTGAGGTATGTTACCGGAGTGCAAAACCTGAATTAACAAGGTGCAATGAGCCAGTAAGATATGTAATTTGGGTAATAGATTATTTCACATGTGTAAATATGAGCTAAGGACACTCAGAGGAAACTGCTCCCTGAGAAAACAGTGTTGTGAGGAGCCTGACCATGCAGTGTGCCAAACAGCCACTAGGGGCAGATGGGCACTCAGTTCATTTCTGCATTCGTTCTGTGTTGGGGACAGATTCTCTCTACATTTAACCCATCTGTGAGTTATTCACACACACACACACACACACACACACACACACACACACACACACACACACACACACACACACACACACCCTGACCAGGCCTGAATAAGTGTTTGGTGTGTTTGTTCTCTTAAATCTTAGGGGCCAAGTGGAAGGATGCAAACCAGATGCTGCCAGTGACCAGTTTAACCCACAGGACCTCAAACACATATTCCAGGTTTGGATGCAACCTTGCCATGTAGAAATGATACTGATTACATTTTTACATTAAACCTTAACCATGCTGTGTCCTCTTTTTGTTTTTGACTTTATCAGTTGATAGACATGCACTGGATGGTATGAGTCAGTGTGCTTAGAAAATCTAATTATTGGCATGTAGTAGGATGGCTTAGTTCCACACAAATCAGTGTCAGCACGGCTTTGAGGCAGCACATTTCAGTCTAGAGCTCTGTTGTTAAAGGAATCATCCACCTCTCTATGATATTGGGTTGTTCACCCCCTTACCTGGAGTTACATATGTGGGTAAGAGCATTTTGGTCTCAGTGCTTGCATTTTCCTAGTCTGGCAATCCCAATTTTAGCTTTAGCTTAGCATAGGCACCGGAATGTAATGTTGCCAAAGAGTTGCTATTTGGCTACTTTACATTCCAGCGCCTATGCTAAGCTATAGCTAAAAAGAGCTCAAATTGAGGTTGCCAGACTAGGGAAATGCACTGAGAGTAAAATGCTTTTACCCACATATGTAACATCAGGTAAATGTGTAAATATCCCAATTTCATAAAAGGGTGGAGTATTCCTTTAAAGGACTTTACTTATTCTCACACACACATAACCCTCTAAGAACAGAGCTGTAGGTTAGAGGACTTACATATTACCTGATGCATTATTTACATAAAAGTGCAAATATATAACCCTCTAAGAACAGAGCAGTACAGTTAATAATAATAATAATGAATAATAATAATATATTTTATTTGAGGTGCCTTTCAAGTCACCCAAGGACACTGTACAGTAAAACTAAAACAAAAGAAAACAAACAAACAAACAAACAATAAAACATAAAAGCATGTAGGACAATCAGTTGAAAATGACATCAACATAAAACTAATCATGGATAGGAGATAGAGAGGGTAAGGAAAAGATGCTGCATAGTCATATGGTCAAACTATGGAGGATAAGCAAGGGTGAAAAGGTGCGTTTTTAAACTGGATTTAAAGATGGGGAGTGAAGTAGTGCAAGAGGGAGGGAGTTCCAGAGTTTAAAAGCCCTATCACCCATGGTGCGGAGGCGTGCAGAGGGGGTGGAAAGGAGGTGTGCATTTGAGGAACGTGTGGTGCGGGGGTGTTGGAGTGGGGTTAAGAGATCAGTGAGGTAGGTGGGTGCAAGGTTGATCTGGGCTTTGTAGGTGAGCAGGAGGAGTTTGAATTGGATTCTGTATTGCACAGGAAGCCAGTGTAGCTGATGGAGGAGGGGAGTAATGTGTTGTCATAGTCTTGTGTGGGTGAGAAGACGTGCTGCAGAGTTTTGAATGTTCTGTAGTCTGTTCAGGGTCTTAGATGGGATGCCATACAGTAAAGAGTTGCAGTAATCAAGTCTGGAGGTTATGAAAGCATGAATGAGGGTCTCTGCTGTGGTGAAGTTGAGTGAGGAGCAGAGTTTGGAGATGGTTTTGAGATGGAAGACTGTCAAAGGAGAGTGTGGAATCAATAATGACACCCAGGTTTTTTACTTCAGAGTTTGTGGTGGTGAGATAGCCAGGAATGGAAAACTGTGATTGTTGTATTTTTTTCAGTTGTGCAGGTTGGCTGGGACATGCTTGAGTTCTCCATTAAAATAAAACTTTATGAAATATGTTTGTCTTTCCAGGAGGCACTTTATCTTAGACATTTGTGTTGTTGTAATAAGAATAATGATTTTGCTTTATATCACAAACTGAAGAACTCTGATACTGTACATTTCTGCAGCCCACATTCATAGGGCAAAGGGTAAAGTTCAGTCCAACAACAACATATAGTTTTACTCTAAAATGCAGTATTTAAATGCAATTCCAGGTGCTCAAGGAGAAGATTATCTCCTTTGTGATGGATGAGTTGAAGAGATTTCAGAAGATTCTGAGTCCAGATGAGCAGGAAAACTTTGAGGATAAAGATCAGGATGAGACTGATGCCAGAGAAGGGGCTCTCAAGATGACACTGCACTTCCTGAGGAATATGAAACACAAACATATCGCTGACAAACTGCGAGAAAGTAAGAAGTAATAATAAAGAAGACTTAGTTTATTTGCATCAGTAATTGGATGTAATAATATAACACAATGGTTTCAAAGAAGCATATTTTGTCTCCATTGGCTACTAATTGGTTAATAATTGGCTAATAATGTTATGCTCATGTTTTGTGTAACAGATGAACTACATAAAGAGTGGCAGTCTGAGCTGAAAAGAAATCTGAAGTCCAAGTACCAGAGTGTGTTTGAAGGAATGCCCAAGCAAGGGAGCTCTGCTCTGCTAGAGAAGATCTACACAGAGGTCTACATCACAGAGGGAGGAAGTGGAAAAGTAAATGATGAGCATGAAGTCAGGCAGATTGAGTCCATATCCAAGAGACCAGCTGGACAGGAGACCCCAATCAAATGCACAGACATCTTTAAGCCCTTACCT
>JAODXP020000029.1:756014-766014 GCA_027497455.2 Sardinella longiceps | reverse complement strand
GTAGTTTGTATATTAAATCTCTGTGCCATATCTGGTAGTTTGTATATATTAAATCTCTGTGCCATATCTGGTAGTCTAATTATTAAATCTCTGTGTCATATCTGGCAGTTTGTATATTAAATCTCTGTGTCACATCTGGTAGTTTGTATATATTAAATCACTGTGCCATATCTGGTAGTTTGTATATTAAATCTCTGTGCCATATCTGGTAGTTTGTATATATTAAATCTCTGTGCCATATCTGGTAGTTTGTATATTAAATCTCTGTGCCATATCTGGTAGTTTGTATATTAAATCTCTGTGCCATATCTGGTAGTTTGTATATATTAAATCTCTGTGCCATACCTGGTAGTTTGTATATTAAATCTCTGTGCCATATCTGGTAGTTTGTATATTAAATCTCTGTGCCATATCTGGTAGTTTGTATATTAAATCTCTGTGCCATATCTGGTAGTTTGTATATTAAATATCTGTGCCATATCTGGTAGTTTGTATATTAAATCTCTGTGTCATATCTGGTAGTTTGTGTATATATTAAATCTCTGTGCCATATCTGGTAGTTTGTATATTAAATTTCTGTGCCATATCTGGTAGTTTGTATATTAAATCTCTGTGCCATATCTGGTAGTTTGTATATATTAAATCTCTATGCCATATCTGGTAGTCTAATTATTAAATCTCTGTGCCATATCTGGTAGTTTGTATATATTAAATCTCTGTGTCATATCTGGTAGTTTGTATATTAAATCTCTGTGCCATATGTGGTTGTTTGTATATTAAATCTCTGTGCCATATCTGGTAGTTTGTATATTAAATCTCTGTGCCATATCTGGTAGTTTGTATATATTATATCTCTGTGCCATATCTGGTAGTCTAATTATTAAATCTCTGTGCCATATCTGGTAGTTTGTATATATTAAATCTCTGTGTCATATCTGGTAGTTTGTATATTAAATCTCTGTGCCACATCAGGTAGTTTGTATATATTAAATCTCTGTGCCATATCTGGTAGTTTGTATATATTAAGTCTCTGTGCCATATCTGGTAGTCTGTAATCATTAAATCTCTGTGCGTCATCAGGTAGTTTGTATATATTAAATCTCCGTGCCATATCTGGTAACCTGTATATATTACATTTTTTGTGCCATATCTGGTAGTCTGTAATTATTAAATCTCTGTGCCATATCAGGTAGTTTGTATATATTAAATGTAAAGTGAGGTTGTGAAAAGTCGGATCCACATTGTCCACCAGAGCCCAGAGCTTCCCAAGTCTCCCTGGTCCAGTGGTGTCCTGATAGCAGTGAGGGGAGGGGAGCTCTTCTCGGAGCTTCTCTCTTCTTCTCTTCTCCCTCTGGCTACAGCGCCCCCTTGTGGATCTTTGGCTCCATCTCACACCCTGCTCTTGCACTGGGCAGGAAGGAATGAGGGAAAGCAACCAGGGTTCTTGTGTTGGTCACGGCCCACACACACACACACACTGGACCATGTCCACACACACATACAAACTCCCTTGTCCAAACACACACACACACACACACTGTTTCCCTTGTCCACACACACACACACACAGTATACTAGCCACTACACCACCACTGTCCCATTCTGTTTGAAACACACACACACCCATAGCCTACTAAAGTGTCTCTGAACTGAAGTGTCAATGGTCAAGATTTGTGAGGTCATTAATAGTTAAAGACAAGTGTGACACTGACAGAGATGATGTTGGTAAAATTATGAACATTATCAATAACATCTATTAATCTATTTGTCTATATCTAAATAATATTTACTATTAAGTCTCATCATTAAAAGTGAGCATCTTATTTACATCTTAGCAACTTGTGATGCTGAGAGTTGCATATTGAACTTTGTGTTATATGTGGCTATTGTCTTCTTACATGGAACAGGTTGTGAATCACATGATGAAACTAAGGAAGTGTCCATGTATTGTTTTGCTTGAATGTGAAGACAATGGATCATGTATGTAATGACCACGCTCAAACAGGTATAAGATGTGAATGCCTTCAGGTTCAGGTTACATGACCGTAGATCTGTTTCTGACATGTACCCCTGGCGTTGTTAATAAAGATCTTTTTGGACTTTGACACCTTCTGTACGTCGTCTCGTCTGCATGTTGAATTTTTGAGCACAATGGGCCTTGAACCAGTGACCCTGACAACAGAAGGATGGAATGCAATGGCATCACCACTCTACTCATGGGTCCATGATATTCAAGGCAACACCACACTGTTACACCATCACCATACCAATGACAGCTAATTCATGCTGCTGAATGAGGCACTACTGACTTTTAAACCTGTGTAAAGTAACACCTTGACTGCTCTAGCAGGTAAACCTGCCATAATATGACCCAATATGCAGCTACTCCTGCCATGAGAGTGAACTCACTACTCACATACTCCCTCTGCTGGTTACTTGATATAACAACACTGTAGTTGATGTATCTTTCTTCTTCCTCAAGTGGGTCAAGATTCATGGACAACAGTAATTAAAGGTCATAAGCACAATCTGTATTTAAAGGGGCAGTTCACTTTCTAGCATGTTTAGCCTCTTTTCTGGAATGTCTAGGATGAAATAGAACAATAAATCGATTATTTGGATTATAATTGAACATTTTGACAATTGGTCCTGTCTTGGATATTTGGCTCATTTAGAATCCCCCTTTTCTGCTTTAGAATGGCTAAATATGTGCATGTCCGATAATGTCCTTAAAACAATCTTAAAAGCTTTATTTTAAAACATGCCCAGCTCACCGAGTGTTTAGTGGTGTCCGTTGATGTTCCAAAACAATTATCATAGCAAATACAGTTCCTATCCATATTTATTTGCCTTTTTGTTGTGCTAGTCGTTATTACTACGCTGAAAAAATAGTCACAGAATGTTCAAAATACCATGTACAACGCGACAGAAACTAAGATAATTATTTTGACTGTTGTACTCAACGTCCGCAAAGCATTCTGAAATGTGTGTCCTACTTCACTCCATTATGTTTTGGAATTCATTCCTCATAGTTTGTAGTCGGACCTGGCATTGGTTCTGCTACTAGATCTTTCATTCTCTTAAAAATCCCCTGAGACACAAATCCTCAGGGTGGCGTTGTCAGGCAGGCTACTGGGGCCTTCCTCCTCTCCACCATAACATGAATTCTAAAACATAAATATTTATGAAACAAAGAGAGAATGGGGGTGGAGAGCAGAGAGAAGCAACTATGCATACTGCATACTTAAATAACCAATATCATGCATTTAGAGGAAACACAGCATAGCCTGACATAGCCCGACCATAATACTGCTGTTCATCCGTATTCATGGTCTGGAGGTTCTTTAACTTGACGCGATTATAGGGCGGGGGAAGGGCATTCAGTTCTGGTTTGAAACGATTGGACAGCTCGTCTAATCAGCTTCGCTTATTGGCTGGTAGTCTCTCTACCGATGTAAACCCACCCCAGAAGACCGTCCCCAGACCATGATACATATGAACATTCGTATTGTGGGCGGGCTATGTCAGGCTAAACACAGCAAGGCTACACAGCAAAGTTATGAGCAATACAGGAAACACCACACGTGTTCAGTTGGGGCAGTCTGTCCCCAACACATTTACACATACTACAGTAATTCTAAATGACATCACTCACTGCAAGCTTCCACACAAACAATAACAAAGAATCATTGACTCTACCTTTAATATCTTGCTCTTGCATGGAACACAGATGCTTTCCCTCATTTATATCACAACAGGTTAATAATAATATTACTTTATAGGCCTACAATTCTAATAGTAGCCTATTGCATCTTATTTTTCATTCTGTTTATTACACACAAACACACACACACACACACACACACACACACACACACACACATCATTGTTAACATTTGCCTTCTGTGATAGCCTTGAAATGAGCTGCAGCGTAAAAATAAAATTGCCATTGCCTTAGGTGTCTGTCCATAGAAATGATGAATGGATCTGATGCTGTCTGTCATCATTTTATTGGAAATAGCTCCATCTACAGTGGGCAATAGGCTTATGGTGTGCGTGTGCGAGCGCTTGTACGGATAAAAGTGAAAGTAAAAGCAAGGTAGTGATCACACACGGAAGACGAAGAGGATTCGGTAGGCTACCGATAAAGTATCAGTTTGAATATGATTAAGCCTACATAACGTCATTTATAACGTTTGTTCGCAGTGTTGAGCGACTTTCTGAGCGAAAATATAAATATATAGGCTACTTGTCAAAAATGGGCGTTTATGTTTGCACTTCAATTTAGGCAAAACAGCAGGTGCTGTCAGTTCCAAGGTAAGCTTCAATTAGGAAATCAACTGAACGGTGTGCAGCACGAATTGGAAAAATATGCAAAATTATAGGCTACACATAGCCTGCAGTCTGGTAACAGGCTACATATTTTGACTGAGATTGACTCTGAAGCTCGTCTTTGAGAGTTAAGAGGACCGTCGGGAACATGGCGGAACGAGAAGACAAACTCAAGGAGCAAAGGTAAGTAATTTAGCCTACTGCAGCACATGATCTGAATTTCTTACGGTCTCCTGCTCTATTTTCTCTAATTGCTATGAAACAAATAAAGTAATCCCCTAAATAAGGATTGTTATTTTGAAAAGCAATTCAGATTATCAATTTAGGCCAGGCTTTTGTGTAACATGGGAAACCGGTCTGTCAAGGTTTTTCTTTCTTTTTTTTTTATTTTTTTAGGCTACTAATCAGCTCGTTGCATGATGAAAGGCCTCCATCACCTGCGCACAGTGTGTCTATGAAGAGTGACAAGTCAGAGGGTCGCATAATACACTTCAAACATGACGATGTCACAGATGGATCAAGGCAAGTCTTCATAAAAAAGACCTTATGAGTTTATGTACTGTAGTAACCCTGACCTACCACAGGAGGTGCTATCTACCAATGTACAAATAACCCATTTTACTGTGAATACATGTGTGCATCCAAGCTGGAGTTCTGTATGTAATGATAACAACACCACCATCACCTTATATTTCTATAGCGCTTTTCAAGACAGAGCACTTTACAGTGGAAGGGGGACCTCACTAAACACCACTAATGTGTAGCACCCACCTGGGTAATGCACCCTCTCACCGCACACTCGCTTGAGGTGGAGTATGAGGGAAATTGAATCAGCCAATTACAGGGGGGGGGGGGGGGTGATAAGGGGGCCAGATTGAAAGAGCCAGGTTGGGACTTTAGCCAGGACTCCCTACTCTTTGTGACAAGTGTCATGGGATCTTTTATGACCACTGAGAGTCAGGACCTCGGTTTAACATCTCATTCAAAAGACGAAATGATCATTTGCAGAACATCCTGATTTCCACATAGGGGACAGTGGATACTATGTTAACTCTACAGGATTAATAGATGTGATTTCCATAGGGGGCAGTGGATACTATGTTAACTCTACAGGATTAATAGATGTGATTTCCACATAGGGGACAGTGGATACTATGTTAACTCTACAGGATTAATAGATGTGATTTCACATAGGGGACAGTGGATACTATGTTAACTCTACAGGATTAATAGATGTGATTTCCACATAGGGGACAGTGGATACTATGTTAACTCTACAGGATTAATAGATGTGATTTCCACATAGGGGACAGTGGATACTATGTTAACTCTACAGGATTAATAGATGTGATTTCCACAGTGGATACTATGTTAACTCTACAGGATTAATAGATGTGATTTCCACATAGGGGACAGTGGATACTATGTTAACTCTACAGGATTAATAGATGTGATTTCCACATAGGGGACAGTGGATACTATGTTAACTCTACAGGAATAATAGATATGATTTTAAATACTTCAGCTCATCCCATCATGAGAGGCCTCCATCTCCTGTGCCCACTTGTATGTCCATGAAGAGTGACAGGTCAGAGGACCGCATAATACACTTCAAACATGATGACATCACAAATGGAGCAAGGCAAGTCTTTAATACAGATGTAAAATGTGAATAATTGGTTAATGTCCCTTATGTACAATACACTATTTTATTGATAACAATAACGTTATTTCCATAGTGATTATACGGTATTTGCGTACAGTGTACTTTGTACTAGTTTATTGATAATGTTAATATTTCTGCAATGATCATATTGTTGGGGTTGTGTACAATAGGCCTACACTAGTCTGTTGATAACAATAACAATATTTCTTGCAGTGATGATATTGCAGTGGTTGTGTACAATTCACTAGTTTATTAACTCATTAACTGCCAGCCATTTTCAGAATAGAGCTCCATACTGCCAGAGGTTTTGGAGAATTTTGACTGATAGAATATTATGTGCTATGACTACATATACACACACACACACACACACACACATAAAAAAAAAAGCTTTCCATTCCTCAGATATCAGCAGGCAAACATAAGACAACATACTTTCACCAAAAACTCCACAACAGTATCAGGCGTTTTGGTAATAAAATAGGTATTGTTCAAAGCCAAAGTCAAAGCGAACTTTATTGTCAATCAAGCACTGCAACAGTACATTGCACACAGACAGAAATTGCATTTTTCAAAGATCCAAATGTGCAAGTTAAAATTAAGACATACAACTAAGAAGTACAACTAACATGTATATAACAAGACATCACAACTCACTAGACATAAAAGTGCAAAGATATCAAGATATCAGGCATGGTAATAATAGATAACAGTAACATAATAACAGACAACATAACAGACATTGTGAGCATACATTTTGAACTGTCAGTGTTTCAGAAGTCTTTGAGGTATGTTACCGGAGTGCAAAACCTGAGTTAACAAGGTGCAATGAGGCAATAAGACATGTATTTTGGGAATTAGATTATTTCACATGTGTAAATATGAGCTAAGGACACTCAGAGGAAACTGCTCCCTGAGAAAACAGTGCTGTGAGGAGCCTGACCATGCAGTGTGCCAAACAGCCACTAGGGGCAGATGTGCACTCAGTTCATTTCTGCATTCGTTCTGTGTTGGGGACAGCTTCTCTCTACATTTAACCCATCTGTGAGTTATTCACACACACACACACACACACACACACACACACACACACACACACACACTAACCCTGAGAAAACAATTCTGACCATGCAGTGTGCCAAACAGCCACTAGGGGCAGATGTGCACTCAAAAATCATTCAGCTCCTCAAAGTTACAGTAATTTCTCCTTGTGCAGCTGCTCTCTACATTTAACCCATCTTTGAGTTATTGACACACACACACACACACACACACACACACACACACACACACACACACACACACACACACACACACACACGTTGAGGTGAAACACACTAACTCTGAGCAGTGGGCATGGATCAGTTAGGCGTGAGGGGTTTTGCTCAAGGGCATCTCAGCCATGGATGTGTGTTCAACCGCCTGGTCAGGATTCAAACAAGCCTGAGGGCCAAGCAGTAGTAGGCTTGAATGAGTGTGTGGTTTGTTTGTTCTTAGGGGCCAAGGAGAAGGATGCAAACCAGATGCTGCCAGTAACCAGTTTACCCCACAGGACCTCATATTCCAGGTTTGGATGCACCCTTGCCATGCAACACTGATGAATAATTATTACATTGATACAGTTTACAGTAAAAATTTTCACAATGCAGTGAAAATTTTCACAATTGACTTTATATGACTTTATCAGTTGGAAGCCTTTCACTGGATGATATCAGTACATTTATTTGCACTGAGAGACAATCATATTATTGCCTTGGTCCTACAAAATCCAGTATACCTTACTTCTTCGCAGTGCTTATACATTCAGCTCTGGTTAGATGATTTTCACACATTATTTACATTATACATACATACAGTAGTAATAATGGACACCACTAACCACTTAGTGAGCTGCACATGTTTTAAAACCCTGCTGTGTCCTTTTTCAGTTGACTTTTCATGACTTTACCATTTGGAAGACTGGGTGATATGAATCAGTGTGTTTATGCAGAGAAAAACAAATTATTGCCATGTAGTAGGATGGCTTAGTTCCACACAAATCAGTGTCAACACCTTAATGCTTAGTGACGCACATTTCAGTCTAGAGCTCTGTGGTTAAAGGACTATTTACTCTCACACATTAATTACATGTAACCCTCTAAGGATAGAGCTGTAGGTTAGAGGACTTACACAATTGATGCATATTTTCATAAAAGTGCAAGTCTTTCAAGGAGGCACTTTCTCTGACATTTAGCCCATGTCTTAAAAAGAATAATGATTTTGCTTTATATCACAAACTGAAGAACTCTTGATATTGTACGTTTTTGCAGCCCACATTCATAGAGTAAAGGGTAAAGTTCTGTCCAACAACAACATTTAGTTTTACTCTAAACTACAGTATTGCAATGCTATTGCTATTCCAGGTGCTCGAGGAGAAGATTATCTCCTTTGTTAAGAATGAACTGAAAAGATTCCAGAAGATTCTGAGTCCAGATTACCAAGAAAACTTTGAGGGTAAATATCAGGATGAGAGTGATGCCAGAGAAGGGGCTCTCAAGATGGCACTGCACTTCCTGAGGAACATGGAGCACAAACACATCGCTGACAAATTGGAAGAAAGTAAGAATTCTTAATAAAGAAGTATTTAGTAATTGGATGTCACAATAGAACATAGTGGTGTCAAAGAAGCACATTTTGTCTCCAGTGGCTACTTAATAATGTTATGTTCATGCTTTGTGTAATAGATGAACTACATGTAGTGTGGCAGTCTGAGCTGAAAAGAAATCTGAAGTCAAAGTACCACAGTGTGTTTGAAGGAATGCCCAAGCAAGGGAGCTCTGCTCTGCTAGAGAAGATCTACACAGAGGTCTACATCACAGAGGGAGGAAGTGGAAAAGTAAATGAGGAGCATGAAGTCAGGCAGATTGAGTCCATATCCAAGAGATCAGCTGGACAGGAGACACCAATCAAATGCACAGACATCTTTAAGCCCTTACCTGGACAAGACAAACCAATCAGAAGTGTCATCACAAAGGGAGTAGCTGGCATTGGCAAAACAGTTTCAGTTCAAAAGTACATCCTAGACTGGGCTGAGGGAAAAGAAAATCAGAATGTCCACTTCATATTTCCACTGCCTTTCCGGGAGCTCAGTCGCCTGAAAGATAAACAGTTGTCTTTGATTAATCTTCTGCACCATTTTTTCTCTGACATAAAGCAATTAACTCTTAGCAACCAGAAAAAGTCCAAAGTGTTGTTGATCTTTGATGGTCTGGATGAATGTCGACTCCAACTAGACTTTGAGAAAAATGAAAGTGTGTATGATGTGACAGAGGTCACTTCACTAGATGTACTCCTGACAAATCTCATCAAGGGTAATCTGCTCTCCTCTGCTCTACTTTGGATCACATCTCGACCAGCAGCAGCCAATTGTATCCCTCCTGAATGTGTTGACCGGGTAACAGAAGTACAGGGTTTTAGTGACCCACAAAAGGAGGAGTATTTTAGGAAGAGAATCAATGATCAAACTCTTGCAAACAAAGTCATCTCTCACATTAAATCATCAAAAAGTTTGCACATTATGTGTCACATACCAGTGTTTTGCTGGATTGCTGCTACTGTCCTTGAAGATCTTCTTGAAAAGCAAAGAGTTGAGCAAGTTCCAAAGACTCTGACAGAGATGTACACATATTTCCTTGTGTTTCAAACAAAGCAGAGGAGTCAGAAGTTTGAAGGAGTTTATGACACAGATCCACAGTGGAACAAGGATAGTCTCCTTGCCCTTGGAAAGTTGGCCTATGAACAGCTGGAGAAGGGCAACCTGATCTTTTATGAAGATGACCTGAGACAGAGTGGTATTGATATCAGGGAGGCAGAAGTACACTGTGGCATTTGCACCCAGATCTTCAGAGAAGAGTCACCACTTCATCAGGAGAAAGTGTTCTGCTTTGTGCATCTGAGCATCCAGGAGTATCTTGCTGCTTTATATGTGCTTCTGATGTTAATAACTAAGGGCATAGACCTCAT
>JAODXP020000029.1:708514-746014 GCA_027497455.2 Sardinella longiceps | reverse complement strand
GTGCTGGTGTGCAGTGTGAGTATATATACTTCCTTAAATGTATATATACTGCCTTAAAGGATGTGGGTTCAAAACCCGAGAGAGAGTGTGAGATTGAGTAGGTGATGGAGGAAACCTGGATAAAGAGGTTAGTAATTGGGTATAGGGAGAAAGATTCCTGTTAAATAGTGTAAGAACAGGAATTGTTCTCTTTAATGCCAGTTTTGGAAAGCAAGAAGTTGAAGTTTGACCACCTAAAAATGTTATGGTCCTCTGCATCTTTGCTGGATTTCTCCGGGGGGGCAAGACTAGGACATCACATACACTGAGACCAAAAATGCTCTTACTCACATATTATGTTACTCCAGGTAAGGGGGTGAATAACCAATTTTCATAAAGAGGTGAACTATTCCTTTAAGGTTAAGTGCCTTGCTCAAGGACACATGGGTTAGAGATTTGAACAGGCAATTTAGAGAGCTGTAGCATATTGGCCGTGTTCCTTACCTGCTACGCCACCACTACCCGATTCTGTCTGATACATACTCATAAAGTATAACACAGTAGCCATGTTCCTTAACTCTGTTCCACCACACGCATTCACATCTCTAAAGTATTTTCTTCACTGATTAGCCCACTGACAAATTGCATGGCAGAAACGGCCCTTGAACCGGTGATCCTGACAGCAAAAGGGCAATGACATCACCACTCTACTAGAGGGCCCATGACATTTTTGTCAACAGCACACTGTGACAACACAATCACCATACCAATGACTGCTGAATAATGTACTACTGCTACTACTACTGCTGAATAATGTACTACTGCTACTACTACTGCTGAATAAGGTACTACTGCTACTACTACTGCTACTACTACTGCTGAATAAGGTACTACTGCTACTACTACTGCTGAATAATGTACTACTGCTACTACTACTACTGCTGAATAATGTACTACTGCTACTACTACTGCTGAATAATGTACTACTGCTACTACTACTGCTGAATAAGGTACTACTGCTACTACTACTGCTGAATAAGGTACTACTGACTTTTGTGTAAAATTACACCTTGACTGCTATACATGACACAATAGCTACTCCTGCCATGAGAGTGAACTCACTACTCACATACTCCCTCTGCTGGTTACTTGATATAATAACACTGTGGATGTACGACCCTTGTTTTTAACTTCAGTCATTGCAGTTTATTGAACAGGAGCAATACATTTAATCAAACACAATGTAACATTTCTGCATATAGATCCTGGGTTCAGGTTATCCTATCATATATGATTAGACTGCTGAACCCTTTGTACAACGTCTGATAAATAAAGTTAATGTTATATAAAAGTTTATGTAGTTTATGTAATAAAAGAACAGTTCATAGATAGACTACAAATACAGCCAAACTAAACTAAGAAAACTAATAACATGGATCCCACAGGTTGACTTCTTGGACTCTACAGCTTAATCCACAGTTTACAAGCAAATCTTCATCACTGCCCAGGAGGTATCTGGAACAAGATTCTTGTCACTAGTGTGTGTGTGTGTGTGTGTGTGACTGATGAGAGACAGGAGATTTCTAAGCATATTGCTGTACACTTCTGATGACAAGTAACACACTGGCAAACACAATTAGCTGACTAAAGAGGTGTCCACACACACACACACACACACACACACACACACACACACACACACACACACACACACACACACCAGCTGCCCAAGCACACAGAGGCTGAGCTGTAGAAGCTCAACCGATCTGTAAAGAGAGAATATAACATAAATGTTGTTTATAAGAAGCTATGAAAGTGTAATGGTGTGTGATTATAGTTGTTAATTGTGTTGAAATAAGTAGCATGAGTTCCTCTCTTTGAAAGAGCAACTAGACCTGTTTAGCACTGTGTGTGTGTGTGTGTGTGTGTGTGTGCTGTCAGTGTGTCCATCTACCAGGTTACACACTTCATACATCACACGAACAACAGAGTGTTTAAAACTCGTCTCTCTCCTTCCTCTTCCTCCCTTCTTCTTTCCTGTCCTCCTTCTCCTCATGGAAGATCTCTCCATCCGGTTGCTTCCTCCAGGTCAGTTTGGCGTCTGCTGGCATCCCAGACTCCCTCAGTCTCTGCTGGATCTGGACAACAGAACCCAAGTCAGACAGACAGACATGTCTGTTTCTTTTAGTGTGTGATTCCAACAGAACCCAAGTCAGTACATGTAGTGTGTGTGACCAACAGAACCCAAGTCAGTCAGAACCGCCTCTCACCACCAATGTCTGTTTCTTTTAGTGTGAGACCAACAGAACCCAAGTCAGTTAGACAGACATGTCTATTTCTTTTAGTGTGTGATTCCAACAGAACCCAAGTCAGTCAGACAGACATGTCTGTTTCTTTTACATGTAGTGTGTGTGACTCCAACAGACCCCAAGTCATTCAGACAGACATGTCTGTTTCTTTTAGTGTGTGTCAGTAAGTCAGTCAGAACCGCCTCTCACCACTATGGACTAACACACTGGACACAGACATGCCTTCTTCTTTTAGTGTGTGAGGGAGAAAGGAGCACTCAACTCAATTAGCATAAAAAGAGGGTTTGGGTGTGTAAAACAAAGGGAATACTGAATGTTAAAAAAAGTACTTTCAAGCTTTAGCTCTTAACTACTTTTTAAATGACATGTCAAGACGGACGCGTCATTTGGTCTATGCCGTCCTCAGTGTCTTGAGTGTGTGACCAGCAGAACCACTTGGATTGTAGACCAGTGATTTACAAGACTGCCAAACAGACACAAACCAGTCAATATTGAGAAACAGCTGATTGACTTTTCAGTTAGGGCCAAACTGACATGAAGTCTGATTGGTACAATAGAATAGATCCAACTTTTATTACACAAAAAAGAGTTCAAATATAAATCCAAATTCCTACTTTATATCTGTACTTGGGATTGAAAGAGAAATCTGCATTGCTACAGCGGCCAGGAAGGAGTGTGTAAGAATATTGAATATTGTACATGTGTAGCCTTCTGATTCTTCTGAATATATTTATTCTTTAGGGACCATGTACAAATTATGTACATAAATTTCACCATTGAATGCATTGTACCAGAGCAGGGTACAATAAAAATAATAGAAAGAAAAGAAAATACATACAAACACACACACACACACATACAAACACACACACACACACACACACACACACACACACACACACACACACACACACACACACACATACAAACTAAACACATTTTGTTAACGGCATAGGAAAGACAGGATGGTAGACATGCCAATAGACATGCAGGGGCTAGGCCATTTCAAACTTGAGTATATTTGATGGAAAAACAAATAGGATTATTATTAAGTGATAAAAACAAATATGATTATTATTCAGTAATTAAAACAAATATGATCAATATCATTATTAAGTTCTAAAAAGCTTACAATCACAGCAGACTCACTGACTTGCTGTAGGATGGCCTCATCCACAGCTGGATCACTGATGTACACACACACACATACACACACACACACACACACACACACACACACACACACACACACACACACACACACTGTGACGCCCCTGTGGGCGTGGCCTCTTCCCTGCCACTGCTTTCTGTCTTGTGTGTGTTTGTGTGTGTGCTCCCAACAGGTGTGCTGAATCAAGCTAATTGCTGATTGCGTTAAGGTGTACCGGTGCACAGGTCACCTGACCGTATATAGGCCGACCATTTGCCTCTTACCAGTGGAGCAGCAGCAAGCACGAAGCCTTGTCTTGGTCTAAGACCACTGAGTTGCTTGCCCCCAGTGGGCCTTAATACTCAGAAGCTGTTTCCTTTGTTTTCTGTCTTTTTTTAGTTTTGTATTGTCCGCTTGTCTTGTCATAAATAAATGTTATATTTTTGTAAGTCTACTCCGTGCCTCCCGCATGTTATCTCTTTTGAGCGTAACATAATGGGGGCTCGTTAAAGCTAGACATTATTTGAGCTGTTTTTGAATTTAGGCTGTAACTTTGTCTTCTTCAGTGCATGCGTCTCCTTAATTGGAGATTGGCATCAGCTGTTGGTAAGTGCGTGCACTTATTTTGAGGGGGGCGGAGTAGATAGCCTACAACTTCGCAAGCAAGTGGTAATTTTGGTTTGCTAATATTTGTAATTGTTACATTTTGAGTAATTTGAAGTATTGTTTTTGTTTGCCAGCTGCATATTGTAGCTTAATTTTGGCAGACCTTTTTGAAATTTGTTAAATTTGCGCACTTTAAATTGTTTTTCACTTTCCCCGCCCGTGGTAGGCAACGTGCGCATCCTTGGGTGCGCAGTTTGTTGTTTTGTTTGTTGTTTTTGGATAGCAAGGGGCTTAGTAGCAGTTGTCTCGGGAGCACTTCCGAGGCCAGCGGTGCCGTTTGTCAATGGTAGATGCTAGAATGTATCGGCCGGACGGACGGTGGGCGGTCCCTGTTGTTACGTTGTTATGCCAACGACGACGCGCATGTTCTACTCGTAGTAGCTGTCAGAGACAGAAAGCGGGGCTTTTGAGTTAGAGACAGAGACATAGCTAATCGCTAATTTGCTAGCTAGCTAGCGAGGCTGCAGAGATATTTCCAGAGACGTTAACTCCTGTTACCATGGAAACTGTAAACAGTCTATGCCGTTACGTGGATTACCCAGCTCACTGCACCACAGCTAAGGCAAAGAAAGCATACAAGGAAAAAGTACTGACACAAAATCCACACGAACTCTATGCAGACTATGCTCAACTAAACAACAAAAAGACAGTGAGTAACCTAATATTCCACACAACAACAGTAGCATCCTGGAAGTCTGTTTTAGAGGCACATTTTAAATATGTTACTAAAGAAGGCATTGGAAGAGGAGGAAGACTGATAGTGTGTAAGGATGGGAAACTAGACACAGATGATGCAGTCCTTACCATAACCTATTATACCAGCAAAGGGACTGTGCTAATACAAGGCAATGAAAAACACCTCCTGTCATTTACTAAAGCCTTTCCTTCACTGAAATGTAAAGCTGAAAAAGAAAAGAAATGTGACGTGATTGAAACATTGGAATCAGAGGAAGAGGAGGAAAATGAGCTGCACCCAACCCTGCACATTACAGCTTCACCATCGCTGCCATATAACAGGAAACTAGCAGAAAGCCTGGCACAGCTGGAAATGGACTTTACAGAGTTTAAAGAACTGATGCGATGCAGAGAAGGGGATATCCAACAACTGAGAGAGGAAATTCAACACCTGAAAACACAGAACACCAACTCTATCTCAGAACTCAGAGAGACGCTGAAAGAGGTGCAGGGTGAAAATTGCAGTCTCCGTGCGCAGATGGCAAAACTAAAAGAGGACAGCATCAGCAGGGAGAGAGCCCTAATACAACAGCTGCAGAGCCTACAAGACCAGCTCTCAAACACCTCCCAGCCCCCTCCACCGGACCTGCCCAGTCCACCCACACCACGACTAGGTACTGCCACACTCTCTTCCCCACAAACCCTCCCATTCTCTATTCCAGACACAGGCTCCAACAAGCAGGAAGAACACAAACACCACATTGTTCTCCTGATGGACTCAAACCGACGGTTCCTGGACCTACAGCGGCTCTTCCCTAGGCACAAGGTGACGGCCAAGCCCTGCAGTAACACACAGCACGCACAGCAGCTCCTCAAGAGAGACGTCCTCGGAGACCCCCAGTGTATTGTCATCCACACTGGAACAAATGATCTCCACACCCTGAAAGCTGGTACAGCTGAAGCCCTACAGAGGGTTGCAGAAAAGGCCAACAGAGAGTTTCCAAGGGCGCGTATTGTGATCTCAACGCTGCTTCCGCGCTATGACACCACCCCACACATCATCAACGGGATCAACACCGAAATCAGCAGAAGGTGTGCCACACTGCCCAACGTACACCTGGCACATAACCCCACCATCAGCCTTCGAGACATGTACGACGGAATCCATCTACATGAAAAGGGTGTGCGGTCTTTTGCCAAGACCCTCAAGGATGCAGCTTTAGGCCGTATGACCACCACCCCCAGCCATGCCTCACCTGCCAGGTCCGGCCCACCATCTCCCCATATTCCAGGAAGGATGTCCCACCCCGTTCCTAGGCCTAAACACAAAGGTGCCCAGGTCACACACCACTCATCACCACAGCTTCCCCACACCCCCACCCAGGTCTGTGTACCACCTCACCCTCCCACCATGTCACAGGCCACCTACTCAGGCCGTGTGAGTATGGGTGACACACAGCACACTCCACCAGCGAGGCATCACCAGCCACAGGTAAAACCCCGCAGCTATGCTGCAGCAGTAGCCCAGCCAGAGAAAAGCGAGCTGGGAGAGATTAAGGAGATGCTACAAACCCTCTGTAGCAGACTGCTGGCTTTTACCCAGTAAGAAACACACACACACACACAAACACGCACACACACACACACACACACACACACACACACACACACCAATGTATTGTAAAAAAAAAAAAAAAAAAAAAGTATTGTATTGTATTTGTATTGGATTGTAAATTTGTGAATACTTGCCTACTTACCTGTTGATGTCCCTGTGGCCTTTGCCCAGTAAGACACACACACACACACACACACACACACAAAAGAACGCACACACACACCATTGTATTGTTTCAAAAAGACTACTTACCTACTTACCTGTTGATGTCCCTGTAGCAGACTGCTGGTCTTTGCCCAGTGCGCACGCACACACACACACCCACACACACCCACACACACACACACACACACACACACACAACGCGCGCACACACACGCACACACCATTGTATTGTAAAAAAAAAAAAAAAGAAGACTGTAAGGTTGTTTAATACCTACCTGTTTATGTCATCACATGTCTACCTGCTTAATTAGCAACTACTTATCTGTGTAAAACGTAACTTAGTTTAAAGATCTGTCTTATAATGGTCCAATCAAATGATTTTTCTCAGAATGTGTTCATTTGTTATCAGCTGCTGGAACATTCAGGGCCTTTACTCTTCAGCCTTTGGCCTGAAGAGTAGGGACCCTACTTTTTAAAGAGTATTGCAAATGTTGATATCCTGATCTTAACCGAGACATGGTGTGGTAAAGACACACCAACTAGTTGCCCCTCAGGATATGGAGAAGTAATGATACCCTCCCACAAACTTAAAGTAGTAAAACGTGGTCGAGCCTCAGGTGGAGTTTTGGTGTGGTATAGGGAGTCTCTTGGAAAGCACATTTCTACCATCAAAATAGCAAAATCTCACTGCTGGCTAAAAATAAATCATACAATTGGCTTATCAAAACATGACGTATATCTTTGTGCTGTATACATTCCACCATCAGATTCCCCTTATTTTGACGAAGAGCTCATCCACACTATCCAAACAGAAACAAGCCATTTCCAGGCCCAGGGAAATGTGCTACTGTGTGGAGATTTTAACGCTAGGACGGGAAATGAACCTGACCAAACGGACCCAGAGGGCAATAGTCATGTGTTTGGTAAAGACTCCCTCTACATCACACCAGACCTCACTCAAAGAAACAATCTTGACTGTGCCGTAAACAAAACTGGCAAAGAGTTAGTGCACCTCTGTAGGGCCTTAGGCCTGTACATACTTAATGGCAGGATGAAAGGAGACTCTTTAGGGAGGTTCACATGTTGTTCATCTCTTGGAAGTAGTGTAGTTGATTATGCAGTAACTGACATGGACCCCTCCTCCTTCAATGCATTCACTGTCAGGCAGCAAACTCCTCTTTCTGACCACAACCAAATTAATGTGTTTCTGAAAATGGATAAAAAATCCAGAAATGCAAGTATGGAGACCAGTAAGCTGTATAAACTCAATCTGACCTACAGATGGCCTCCAAAAAGCCCTGATAAATTTACCCAGGCACTAAACTCACCTGAATTGGCAGAACAAATTACTAACTTTACTAACAAACAGTTCACTAACACCTCAATCGGTATAAATATGGCTGTGAAGGAGCTGAACCTGATTTTCCAGAGGTCAGCACAAAAGGCTGAACTAACAAGAAAAAATAGAAAGAACTCAAATAAACAAAAGCACGACTGGTTTGACTCTGAATGCAAGAGCATCAGAAAACAGCTAAGACAACTATCAAACCATAAACATCATCAGCCTGAAAACACAGCCCTCAGGATCAATTATTGTGAGACACTAAAAACTTACAAACGCACAATCTACAAGAAAAAAATAAACCATACTAACCAAATTTTACACCAAATTGAAGATTCTATCAATAATAATCAGTTTTGGGAGATGTGGAACAGCTTGAGCACAACAAAAACAAAAGAATCCTCCCTACCAATTCAAAATGGAAATGTTTGGATTGAACACTTTAAAAAGTTATATAGTGAAATCCCTCTAAATCAAAAACAAATTTGTATAAAAGAAAAACTTAGTACCTTAGAATCAGTTATCAAGAACAACCAAAATCCCCTTGATTATCCAATTACTGAAGAAGAATTGACACAAAAGCTAAATTCTCTTAAGGCCAAAAAAGCATCTGGTCCTGATAACATCAGATCTGAAATGTTAAAACACAGCACACCTTTATTACAAAATGCAGTGCTCAAGCTGTTCAACCTCATCCTTAGTTCTGGCTGCTATCCTGACACCTGGAATCATGGGATCATTACCCCAATCTACAAAAGTGGAAACAAATTGGACCCTAATAATTACAGAGGTATATGTGTGAACAGTAACCTGGGGAAGGTATTTAGCAGCATATTAAATGACAGAATCCAAGCCTTCCTTAACAAACACAATACCCTGTGTAAAAGCCAAATTGGATTTCTCAAAAAACATAGAACAACAGATCACATTTACACCCTACACACCCTAATCAATAAACATGTACAAAACCAAAAAAATGGAAAAATATTTGCTTGTTTTGTAGACTTTAAAAAAGCATTCGACTCTATTTGGCACGATGGATTATATTACAGACTTTTGCAAAGTGGTGTAGGGGGTAAAACATATGACTTAATCAAATCAATGTACTCAAATTCAAAATCCTGTATTAAAATTGGACAAGAACGAACAGAGTTCTTCAAACAAAACAGAGGAGTTAGACAGGGCTGCAGTCTGAGTCCAACATTGTTCAACATCTACATTGATGAGTTAGCGGTGCAGTTGGAACAGTCTGCAGCACCTGGACTCAAACTCCTAGACACAGAGGTCAAATGTCTGCTCTTTGCTGATGACTTGGTGTTGATGTCATCCTCAGCACAAGGATTACAACATCTCCTAGATCAGCTGGAGCAGTACTGCCAGTCCTGGGCCCTGGCAGTAAACCCAACCAAGACCAAAGTTATGATTTTTCAAAAAAAGCCCAGGTGTCAGGAAAACAGATACAGATTTAGCCTAGGTAGCACCGCCCTAGAGCACACAATGCAGTACACTTACCTTGGTCTGGTAATTACTGCATCAGGAAGTTTCAACACGGCAGTGAATGCACTCAAAGAAAAGGCCAGAAGAGCCCTCTATGCTATTAAAAGAAAATTCTACAATGTAAACATCCCAATTACAATCTGGTGCAAGATATTTGACAGCATAATCCAGCCTATTGCGCTGTATGGAAGTGAGGTGTGGGGTCCACTCGGTATGCATGACTACACGAAGTGGGACAAGCATCCAACTGAAGCTCTACATGCAGAATTCTGCCGATCCATTTTAAAAGTCCAATCAAAAACACCAAACAATGCATGTAGAGCAGAATTAGGCCGGTTTCCATTGGCTTTACCTATTCAAAAAAGAATACTAAAATTCTGGATGCACCTAAACGGTAGTCCCAAGAACACCCTCCAATTTGAGGCACTGAAAACCCAAGAAATGAACCCTGAAAAGAGTCCCCTATGCCAGCTGGTACTGAAGCTAACTAATCCACTAACAAAATCTAACACACATCAAGCTCAGTCCAGCTCTGCTTCTCAAACATCAATTAGAGTCAAAAATGTAATGAATCAAGCAAAAGAAGACTATTTACAGCATTGGGAAAACCAAATTACCACACAAAGTAGAATGAATTCCTATCTGATCCTAAACAGAGAATATGAATTGGCTGGGTATCTCATCTCTGTCAGAGATACGAAGCAGAGGCAAATCCTGACCAAGTACAGGCTCAGTGACCACAGCTTAGCAGTGGAAACAGGCAGGCACAGGAAAACCTGGCTGCCCAGAGAAGAAAGAATATGTGGTCACTGTCAGGCAGAGGAGGTTGAGACAGAGGAGCACTTCCTTCTACACTGCACAAAATATGACACATTAAGACAAACATACTTCACCAGATTCCAAAAATCCATTTCAAATTTTGAAAAACTTGAAACCAAAAACAAAATGTCCATACTGCTCGGTGAGGGGCCTTCTGCTGCATTAGCAGGCCAATATGTCTTAAAGTGTCATGACCTGAGGGACTCGACATAAATTAGGATAAATGCTGCCTGTGTAGGTCCATAAGAAACCCAATATGTTTGATGCCTATGTCAATAGAGATTATGCCTACACATGCATGCTTATTCTCTCCCACACACATACAAACACACACACTTTTTTTTTTTTTTTTTTTCTTTTCTCCTCCAAACCACATCACTGTACTATTCTGTACTACTACTACTGATGTATTGGAACTTGTATGTTATTTGTATGTAATGTTATTGTATTTGTCTTATCACTGCTTTGGCAACACTGTATCCACATGCAGTCATGCTAATAAAGCCCCATTTGAATTTGAATTTGAATTTGAATTTGACTACTATTTCTACTAGAAATGACTGCTTTTGAGACTGCCGACGGGTTAAATACGTACCTCCAGGAGGTAGAGGACGTGTCGCGATCAAAATTTATTGTATTTTCGGTCGATCGAAATTTCAACGATAAAGGTAAATTGCTTAGACTAACTTCTAGACTTCTAATTTACTGGCTTTCAATCTGTCACCTAGTGTCTGATCTTCTGTAATGTAGCCTAGGTTATAATTGTTTCATCCATGTATGTATAAGTTAATAGGGACAATGTTTAGTATATACAAAGGCCTATGTTTTTTTTTGTCTTTTTTTAAACACTTGACAACACAGAATGGGCACCTTCTCATACTGGGCGTGTGTACTGGGAATGGGCAGGGGGATCTGGTATGCCAGCAATCAATTTCACCGGCGTCCCGTTCATGTTCATCGGGTCAAAAAGGCTGGTGTGCCACCAGGGGAAGGACCTAGCCATCTCCCAAAAGAGAAGATATGCCGAGGAAAAGACTAAAAACACGGTGAGTGCAAAGGTATCTGTAGGACTAGATTAGGTCTGCTATAAAGGCAGGCGAAAAAAAAAAAAAACTCGCGAGCGCACGAGAGCTATTGGACCCGCTAAATTAGTCAGACCGATCGCGTAGGCACAACACAACTTCGCGTAGACACAACTAACTTCGCCCTTCCAGTTTTGAAAACACACAAGTCTATATAACCTGACATGGTGACTATAGGCCTCACATGAAATAAATCAATACAGGTCTGTGTTGAACTATACCAGAAATATTACACATAGACCTACAGTAGGCTACATACGATGAAATTGACTTTATTTTCTTCTATGTCCCTCTGACCTTTTGACCTGGCGCCTAAAACTTGCAGGTCCATAGTTTTGGCAGACAGATAAGTCTACACATTGAGAGTTTAAAAAATGTATATATAATTTAGGGCAATTAAGCTGTTAAGACAGCTTGGCTGGCAGCAGATTTAACATGAGAGGAGAAAACACAGTATAGCTCATTTCAATTATATGTATTATAAATATAGAAAAGGTTATAGTAGTACGTAAAAGTAAAGTGTTATGCAAGGTGTGACTAGGGTAAGTGACTAAAGAAAAGTGTGAAGTGATGGTGACATAGAAGGAGATAGAGGCAAGACCCTCAGAAGGACAGCGGCCTAGGGCACAGCTCCCGACAAGCTCTCCCTTGGGAACAGATGGAATGAGTGTGTGAGAGAGAGAGCGACATCACACCAGAGCCGGCCCTCTTATGGCCACATGAATTGCGGCCACAGGCAACAACCAGCCCTGTTGGACACAGACAAATGTTTGTATCACAAAGGCACACCCCACATCTGTGAGTGTGCGTTCACAGTTGACTTAGAACCCATATGCATGTCTCTGGAATTTGGGAAATCTTATAATGTGCATTGTATGTCTCTCCCAGTAGACAAGGTGAGAGCTGCAAGCAATTGTCATTTATGGGCTTCAAACAATATGGGACATGAGTTTTATATAAATGCTATGAAAATATTAAAAATGTTTTAATGGCCAAATCAACTGCTCCCATGTCTAATTATGATCACAACACTGTGCAGCTTATTCCCATCTTTATGACTGTCTTGAAAAGAAATAAGCCACAAATTTAAGAGTGGCCAGGTGGAATACTGACAGTATAGAAACACTGGGAGTATCCCTGCTTTGCACAGACTGGGACTTATCCCATTAGATAAGACTAGCTTAGATATCCCTTTATTTGTTTCACAATTGGGACATTTGCATTGTTAAAGCATCTGAGACAGAGAAAGCCATCAAACTCCCCCCATTCATCCATCTGACAAACTGTACACACAGACAGTCTAGGCAACACATCAGTCTCCCATGTCACTACCCACACCACAGGATGATAATACTGTATATAGTATATACCTGATTACCTGATCAGTATAGTATGTCAAAATCTAGCTCTATTGTAAAACATGCTCTGTCTGGTCTGCCAAAGCCAAAGCCAACTTTATTGTCAATCAAGCACTGCAACAGTACATTGCACGCAGACTGAAATTGCATTTTTCATAGCTCCAAATGTATATAAGACATCACAACTACTTGACATAAAGTGCAAAGATATCAAGATATCAGACATGGCAATAATGGATAACAGTAACATATAACAGACAACAAAACAGACATTGTGAGCATACATTCTGGACTGACAGTGTTTCAGAAGTCTAGAGGTATGTTACTGGAGTGCAAGTGAGGCAAAGTGCATGGTGCAAGTAGCAGCATGGAGATTAAGTTTGTGTAGGAGAGTGTTCATAGAGTAGTTGGTCTTGGTTGTGTGTGATTGAAATATTGAAATATATACTCAAGTAAAAGTAAAAATTACTTAGTTTTGAATTTACTGAAATTACAAGTTACTGAAGCAATGGTTACACTGGCTGATGACGTTCATAGGGTGAAATATGGCCAAGGATTTCCTTTGCTTTTGGGTTAAACTCTTCCACAGGTTTCTTGGCTATTCTCAACATTTACAGTAGGCCGGAAGCAGCAGCATCTAGGCTACAGTACAAAGTGAAGTACAAAATGCAATGCTTGCCTCAAAATGTACTCAAATAAAAGTAAAATTACCTATTTGAAAAACTACTTTAAAAAATTATGAATTACCCTAAAAAAAAAACAACTTAATTACGGTAATTTGAGTAAATGTAATTAGTTACTTTCCACCTCTGGGGTGGGTAGTGTCTTTGATGATGTTGAGGGCTCTTCTTTGACAACAGGATGGATATAGGTCCTGAATGGATGGTAGAGCTGATCTTGTGATCTTCTCTGCTGTTCTCACTACCCTCTGTAGTGTTTTCTGGTCCATGTCAGGTCATCAGTGATATCCACTCCCAGGAACTTGGTGCTTTTCACTGATTCCACAGCACTGCCGTTGATGGTGAGAGGTGTGTGACGCTGGTGACGCTGGTTATACAGTCTCACAGCTGTGGGGAGAAAAGACAGATGATTTCCCTCCTTCACATGCGCTAGATGAAGCAGCCTACCACTAAAACAACTTGGGACTGGTTGTGGATTTCGAGGGAAAATAGGCACAACTGAACTTTGATCACTGAAGCATGAAGGGGAAACTAATTCACCCTACATCCCATATATTTTCTTAAAGCTTACACCCTCAGGATGTGAAATAGCATGACAAGGTGTGACAGTGAGTTACATTTTCTAGTCTATCTGGAACATATAGAGCAGAACTAGTGCTCACTTTACTTAACATAGTCATATAGGGCCACCTAGTGGTCATAACTATTAATGTATAAAGAATACTTCTGTATTACAACAGACTAGGCCTAAATATAGAGTGGATTGTACTGTTACTAAAAAAGACATTGCAGTTTATCCCAATAACAAAAATCTACAATAAATAGATAAATAAGCATAAATACTGTATAAATACGCAATAAATAGTACTTAATAAATAAGTCGCAATTTAGGCAACAATGCAGACACCAACAAATAAGCCCTTAAGGAGCTATTGCTCTTGCCCCACACATAAATAGCCTTAAATAGCCTAGGATAGCCTTAAATTAACAGAAATGCAATCAACAAACAGAATTGTATTGTAATTGTACTAAATGACAAGCAATACTGTATTTGCATTTCCTCTTACAGATGGTGGACCACAGCTTTAACAGCCAAAGGTCTCTCTGGCAAGACACCAAAAAGGTGGGGTGCCCAGCTGCCATCTCCATTACTAAAATAGCAGCTTTCCCCAATTTCAAGGTTGGTCTACCAAGATGATGTGAGAGCATGGAGATATGATTGTATGCACAGTATATAAAGCATGTTTCTGGATATGATTACTTTACATTGTTTACATATGCTAGGTCACTGAAAATAGAGAACGGGCAAAAAAGGCGGCCTCTAAAATGCTCAGACGGGCCTTGGAGACTGATCCGATAGTTTGGCTGACACAATATGCAGTCACACGGCCTACTGAACATGCTGGCCATGCAATGGGTGACATGGTAATTTGCAAACATATGAAGCTAGATAATATTACTTAAAATGCAATGGAGTGTGCATCATGGTACCTTGATTCTAAGACTATTAATGTGATGCTTTCAAAGGAGACGGCAATCCGCGAACCTGTGGACGTCAGGGTTGAGCAACGAGTAGTGGAGCTCACAAAACAGGGTGTGAGGAAATTGAGCGAGGTCAGGAGGCACCTAACACAATATGTGAGGGCAGAGCTATTTAGAGGGGCCAGTCCACCACCCTTGTCCAGGCGCCGCTATTTCCCTTCTGATAAGGACTTAAGAAACATTATGGCTAGGGCCAGAGACCAGACGAGGTACTCAAAGATAGATCAGGTGAACTTAGAGGTGAGAAACTGTAATTCTGTGTGTACGATTGTGTGAGTTTGTGTTTGTGTGTGTGTCTATGAGAGGTGAAGCCTCTATTTTTTTTTTACACATATTAACAATGAAGTATGCACTGTGTTGCAGGCCTTGTTTCAAAAATGGCAAGACGAAAAGCCAGGTGACTCTTTCTATTTGCGCCTCCATACAGAGGGAACATCTTTCCTTCTCTGTCATCAGGCACAATGGCAGAAGAGGCTGCTAAATATATATGGCAGCGACATTTGTCTGTTCGATGCAACATATCGAACCACCCGCTATGCCCTTCCTCTATTTTTTTTGTGTGTGCGCACAAATGTCTGCTTTATGGTTGTGGGAGTGATGGTGGTGCAAGAAGAAACTACACAGGCCATCAAAGAGGGATTGGAGGTTTTCAAGGGGTGGAATTCAAATTGGAAACCAGCACACTTCATGGTAGATTACAGTCTGCCAGAGATCAAGGCCGTTGAGTCTGTTTTTGAAGGTATGATATCCACAACCAACTTTTTCAAGCATGTCAACCACCCATGCACAACAGGTTGTTACTGGATTGGCCATGTCACATTTATGTTTTTTTTTTTTGCTTTTCTTGTTTCATTGTGTTGTTCAGGGACCAGGGCACTTCTCTGTGATTTCCATAGAGAGAAAGCATGGGTGGAATGGGTGAGAAAACAGGACCATCAGGTCACCAATAAGGAGGACGCACTGGCAAAAATGAGAGCTATTGCCAGAGCTGACACCCTTGCAACCTATCAGGAGTCAGTGCAGGCCCTAAAGAACAGCTCAAACTGGGGGAGAACCGTGCCCTCCAAAATTGGTTCTTGGACACCTGGTTGTCAGAGGCAAAGGTAATCAAATCACCCTGCAACAACATACAGTAATTTCCCGCATAGAAGCCACATTGTGTATAATGAATTTCTCAATGATAAGCATTCTTTTTCATTCAAGAGATGGGTTGCTGTCTTCAAAGAGGAGACTCTCCTGACTGCCATCACCACTAACAATGGCATCGAAAGACAAAATGAGACATTTAAACATAAATACCTAGAGGGGTATAAAGACAGCACTCTGTCGGAAATGATAGAGATTGTGGTCAATACCTACGTGCCAGAGCTGCACAGAAAGTAAGTTGAATTTTTGTGCACAAACATCTGATAATAGAACTACATTACACAGTTGCTAGGACATTGAGCTTGTTAAAAAAGTAAAAAAATATTGCCCACAAATGTAGAATAATGAGATGAAAACAGGTCTTATATTACTTGCTTATTTATTATTGTTATTTTATTGATTTATTGTCATTCTATTTCATCTAGCCTAAGTAGCATATTCATCTTATTTGCCTTCTTTTATGCCTGTTGTTCCCTCAAGATCTGATTCATAAGAAATAATATTTCCACAGATACATTGAGGGTAACGTGAGGGCCTCATCGTCCTACAGGCGATACAACGCAAATGTACCCACTTTTCTTTGGGACCGGCCAGCAGATTTAGTTAAGCATGTTATGAGCCGGATGGACAGCAGCCTGACAGAACGCCATGTACATGTGCTGAAGCCTGGCATGTTCACTGTTAGAAGTGAGACAGAGGTGGGGAAGACATATGAGGTCACATTTGGGATGGAGGGTTGTCTCCCGTCATGCCAGTGCGACGACTGGAGGAGGCACAAGCTACCATGCAAGCACCTATGCACAATCTTCAACCATGTTCCTGGCTGGACATGGTACCAATTGTCAGAACGATATAGGGAACTTCCCCTTCTGAATTTGGATCGAGAGTGCATGACTACAGAAACACCTGGCAGTGACAATACTCAAGATCTAAGTGAGCCAGCCCCTTATGAGGGTAAGTTGACTTAACACTTGAATTTTCTTAGGGTTAATTAAAGTACTATCCTCTTGTTATGTAGGTTGATTATCACCCATCGTATATTTACTGTAAATGTATAATTGCACATTAGATCTAGTTTTTAATTTTTCCTGTAAGTCACACTGCTACAGTATTGAGGGTCTTGGAAACCCCTCCTCTCCCCTACAGTAGGCTACAGCAAACAGCTCTCCACTCTACTTAAACAAAAGATATTTAACAATCTCGGGCGCCCTCTAGTGCTCATTGTTCAAAGCAGTACATTTCTGCACAGGGAGAGCTTTCACACAGAATGACAAGGAATGTCCAGTCCACGTCCCTGTCCTACCAATGCTTAGACAAAACCTACACCCTTGGTAGACAGGCTTGGTAGACAGTTACTTAAGATATTTTTTTAGGTGTTGTATGTTATCTTGTCACACATAACTTCACTTGCATTGTTTATCGCCAAGTACCATTGCTAATCAAGAAAATTATATTATTTTGTCTGTACAGAGACCCCTGAAGCACCTACACCTCAGGCGCTTGGAGCAGAGCCATGCAGTTCTTTGCCGTTGCCTCCACGGAGGCGGATGAGAAAAACAAATCTCCGCAAAAAGTGCATAAATCTGAACAAGCAAATATTGGATAAAATATATCTAATTGAAGAGGAAAGCACCTTGGAGAGTCTTTCTCAAAGGCTTAATGAACTACTACTGGAGGTAACTCCACTGACAGCCCATGAAGAAGGACTGCCTCTCAGCCAAGACACAAAACGTGTCAGAGTAGAAGCGGCTATTCCCAAAGAACTTCCTCAGGGGTCAACGGGCAGGCCAAAGTCAAAATTTACAGGGAGAGTTGGCGAGCACGCCGAAATGATGAGGGAAGCCCACAAAGTTACTGGACTTTAAGGCCTCGTTCAGATTGGCATCCCAAATCCGATTTTTTCATATCCAGATTGTATCTAGAATTGATTTCGGGTGGTCTGAACAGCAGAAAACCACATGAATTCCGATTTTTCCGAATCTGTTACGCCCTACATACCCATGTGGTGTCAATTGCGATTCATATCGGATATGCTGCGATCTGAACAGCTTTTCCACATGGGATAAGATTTCACCGTGTCACTTGCGTCATTTGTCACGTGACACAAACATCAACACGTGGAATGCAGATGGACGGAAGTGAGAGATCAATGTTAATTCTACTTTTAAAAAACAGTGTCGTTTGCTATAACAACGTGTCAGTGCGCGTTATGGATTTGCCGCAAGTTGGAGTTTACCTCGCGTGTGGAAAGCAAGGTTTACCTCGCGTGTGGAAAGCAACGTCAGTGAAAGTTTTCAACCACGCATCAGAAAGGCAACTAACAGCTGTGCTGGACTGCATTGATGCACTGAAATAAAGATGAGTAACTTTATCCTTCCATCTCTGATACTTCCTTGTTACTTGTAGCTGTGTGCTACGGCCCCACTTAACCATCTGACAGAGAAACAACCAGCATTCTACCCTCCGCGGGTTTGTTTATTATTTGTGGGCATGATGCGTTGGGGTACCATAGTAACCCACGTGGATATGGTAGGTGATTAGCGGACATGGAGATCCGATATGACAAGCAATGTGAACGCGGTCGATAGAGAGATCTGATGTTGATCAGATATGCTAAAAATCAGATTTGGAGTGCAGTCTGAACATAGCCTAAGGCAGCCCCTCTCCCTTCCACCCATTCTTTGTTTGTATATAGTTTGGTTCCCTCTCCCCACCCAGGAGGACGGACACTAGCCTTGGTGCGCCCCTCTCCCCGCCCCCACCCCAGAGGACGGACACTAGTCTTGGTGCGCCCCTCTCCCCGCCCCCCACCCCAGAGGACGGACACTAGTCTTGGTGCGCCCCTCTCCCCGCCCCAGAGGACGGACACTAGCCTTGGTGCGCCCCTCTTCCCGCCCCCACCCCAGAGGACGGACACTAGCCTTGGTGCGCCCCTCTTCCCGCCCCCCACCCCAGAGGACGGACACTAGTCTTGGTGCGCCCCTCTCCCCGCCCCCACCCCAGAGGACGGACACTAGTCTTGGTGCGCCCCTCTCCCCACCCCAGAGGACGGACACTAGCCTTGGTGCGCCCCTCTCCCCGCCCCCACCCCAGAGGACGGACACTAGTCTTGGTGCGCCCCTCTCCCCGCCCCAGAGGACGGACACTAGCCTTGGTGCGCCCCTCTCCCCGCCCCCCACCCCAGAGGACGGACACTAGTCTTGGTGCGCCCCTCTCCCCGCCCCAGAGGACGGACACTAGCCTTGGTGCGCCCCTCTCCCCGCCCCCCACCCCAGAGGACGGACACTAGTCTTGGTGCGCCCTCTCCCCGCCCCAGAGGACGGACACTAGCCTTGGTGCGCCCCTCTCCCCACTCTTTTGTACATACAGTTCAATGTATATAGTTCCCTACAAACCTAAATGCTGTGCCCTATGCGCAGCATCTTTGTGCATACTGGTGGGTAAGCCTGGTGTCTAGTTCTGGTGGGCATGATTTAGGCATGTCATAGGCTACAGGGGAAAACCTCAACATGTTGGCTGCAGGTGTCTAGTTACCTGGTGCATACCCCCGTGAGAAACTGCCTATTCTGAACATTAGAGCTAAAAAATTTGATTGAAAAAAGCATAACATGACCCTTTTAAACCATTTGAACCGTTTGTGTGTGTGAAGAGGTTGTGTGCGCCGTATTTTGTGGATAAGAGTTTGTGAATGCTAAACATCACCTTTTGTTCTTCAATTACATCAAGTCCTTCCAGTGAGATCTAGGGCAGATGGCCAGAGTTCCCAAAATCAGATTGGTCTCTCCTGTAGATACTAAAATAAAATTATTGTTATTATTATTGTTAACAACAACAATAATAAAAGCTGTATGACATTCAAGATAGTCGACCACTTCCATGATTTTCCTGGAGAGGCATAAGTCAGAAGAACCAAGTATATACAAAATGCTTCAGTTTCTAAATATGCTTAAAAATAAATACATGTAATTATGGAAAAATAAATACATGTAATTATGAGTAGCTGCATTTTTGTCACTTTTCATGTCCTTCAAAATAAATACATGTAATTATGAATATGAGTAGTTGAATATTTGTCACTTTGCATGTGAAGTTCAACACTGCAATTCTGCAATGCAACCCTGTTAATCCAATAACATTCAAACTAAATTGACGATTGTACACTTGGGCAACAGGGCTAACATGCATGATTAAATGATTGAAGTTACGTTAACCAATGCATGCTTTTGCATAGTCATATATGCAAGTAAATGCGACAAACAGTAGTTTGTTTGGGCAACCTGACATGATATCAGTGCTAATAGGTAGGTCTATGTATGCGTATGTAAACGTTACTTTGCTTGCGAGGCTCATCATGCTGTGCCTCTGTGCAATTCATCGTACTACTTTTACAATTTATCCCTCTCTTTCCCTAAACATAAGTTAGGCTACAGGCTGGGATTTAGAGCTCGCTAAATTAGCATGAAACACTAGTGTTAACGTGGTGAGGTTTGCAACACGAAACAAAAAATAAATAAATAACATTAACGTTACCTGTTGGCTATTACCTGTTCATTCTTCACACGAATCTTCGTCTTTCTTCTTCATTGTAGGTTGCTGAGTAATATTATAACTTTCAATGTGTAGCATTTTCGAGCTTAGTTTCAACTTTCAAGAGGCCGCTCGTCAGCCAGAGTCAGCTAGAATGCGTCTATGCGTCACCGTTAGCATAAACAACGTAACGGCCAGAGGGACCGCCCACCGTCCGTCCGGCCGATACATTCTAGCATCTACCTTTGTCAATTGGCGGTTCTCTCGGGCTTCCGGGCTTTTGGTGCTTAAATTCCCGGCCTCATGCTGTCTGAAGACTAGGGTCCACGATTTAGTGGGTTTTGGGGTTAGCTGGGCGTTGGGAAAGTTTGTTTGGTTTTTTGTTTGTTTTATACTGCGCAATTGTTTTTGATTGAGTCGTTTCGATTTTGTTTAGTTTATGATATGGCTTCACAAGTAGTGAGCGATTTTGTGCAAGCTCCATCCATGGCTCTTTTAGATGCCATGAACAAAGACAATCTTTTAGAGCTTGCTGAAAGTTATGGCATTATCGTTACGCTGCTGCAACGACGATTAAAGGAGACCGTTAAGAGTGTTGTCCTTGCGGGGTTGGTGGAACAGCGGGTGCTGCCAGCAACGACAGCATCTGCTGAATCGCCAACCTCCGAACCACCGTCTACTTTGGGCCTGTCGTTTGATGAGCAAAAGGCTCTTTTGGTTTATCAGCGCGAGACTGAGATAGAGCGACTTCGCTTAATTCAAGAGACTGAAACGGCTAAACAAAATTTGGAAAAATGCGTCTGGATCTCGAGAAGCAGCGCCTCGATCTTATTAGGGAGGGGAAAATGTCTGGCCAACATTACTCTTCTCAAGGCAAATCAACCTCGCCATCTAGATTGAATGTTGCTAAAAACCTCCGTCTAGTTCCACCATTTAATGAGTCCGACGTTGATGCATTTTTCCAATTGTTTGAACGTGTCGCTGATGCTCATGCCTGGTCAGATGTTGAGCGAACTTTGCTCCTACAGTGTGTTCTGACTGGCCGAGCGCAACGCGCATATTCCTCCTTGTCCGCTGTTGACTGTCAGAATTATCAGGCTGTCAAGTCTGCTGTGTTAAAAGCTTACGAGCTGATACCTGAGGCGTATCGTTATCGCTTTCGCTCAATGCGTAGAAACGATGATCAGTCTCATATGGAGTTTGTTCGTGACCTAAGGTTACAATTTGACCGGTGGCGCAAGTCCGCTGATGTTGATACATTGGATCAATTAATTGATTTGATTTTGCTTGAACAGTTCAAAGAGACGCTCCCTGAACATGTTGCGACGTTTATTATGGAACGCGACATTCGAACCGCTTCTCAGGCTTCTGCGCTGGCTGACGAGTGGGAGCTTGCTCACCGCTCTCGTTAGGTTAGGCAAGTGACGTTTTGTTCACCCCCTAGCCTTTTCATTTAATGTCCTGTACATTAAGGGCCAGTCACAGTGCTCCAGAGTGTACAGGATGAATGTGTGTGTCTGTGTTTGCGTGTGGGTGTGCATCCATCCCCTGCTCCTAATGTGGATGACCTGCACATAAGGGGGCCAGAGAGCCTAGTGGCAGTAGTGCTCTCTTAAAGTGCTCTAGTGTGTGCAGGATGAGTGTTTGTGTGAGTGTATGAATGCATGCGTGTATGTATCCTTCAATGGGTTTGTATTTCTTCCAGTTATTTCTGCTATTAGCTTCCCGGGTGCTGGTAGTGGGTTGACTGGGGGGGATCTTTGGTTTTCTTTGTTCTATTTCTATGTTTATATAGGCCTATAATTAATTGTTTGAATTGTTGATTGTTTGCTGTTGACATTCAGGAAACTGATTGTTTCCTTTTCTGAAGGGGGAGGGTGTGACGCCCCTGTGGGCGTGGCCTCTTCCCTGCCACTGCTTTCTGTCGTGTGTGTGTGTGTGTGTGTGCTCCCAACAGGTGTGCTGAATCAAGCTAATTGCTGATTGCGTTAAGGTGTACCGGTGCACAGGTCACCTGACCGTATATAGGCCGACCATTTGCCTCTTACCAGTGGAGCAGCAGCAAGCACGAAGCCTTGTCTTGGTCTAAGACCACTGAGTTGCTTGCCCCCAGTGGGCCTTAATACTCAGAAGCTGTTTCCTTTGTTTTCTGTCTTTTTTTAGTTTTGTATTGTCCGCTTGTCTTGTCATAAATAAATGTTATATTTTTGTAAGTCTACTCCGTGCCTCCCGCATGTTATCTCTTTTGAGCGTAACACACACACATACACACACACACACACACACACACACTAACCTGCTGTAGGATGGCCTCCTGCACAGCTGGATCATTGATGTACGCACACACACACACACACACACACACACTCACACAAACACACACACACACACACAAACACACACACTGACCTGCTGTAGGATGGCCTCCTGCACAGCTGGATCATTGATGTACACACACACACACACACACACACACACACACACACTGACCTGCTGTAGGATGGCCACACACACACACACACAGAATTAAGTCAAGTCATCTACTGTATGTCTATAGCACATTAAAAAAAACAGGTTTTGAACCATAGTGCTGAACAAGAAAAAATATTGCTAAAGAATCGTAGCAGTAAGACAGATAATATATATATATATATATATATATATATATATATATATATATATATATATATATATATATATATATATATGGGCAATTCCAGCGTTATGGACGTGACATTTTCGTGCATTATTGATGAACAAAAGGCCACATAACCTCCGCAAACCTAGCAGTATTTCACAATTTTTTTTCATATTCTTCTGCAAACTCCATGGCTGAATACAGGCAAACAGAAAAAAATAATATCATGATTTGCATCATAAGAATATGAGCCTTTCAATTTGCGTTATGGACGTGACGAAAAACGGACAAACTTTTGAGAGAGCGTAGTTTTTGCTGTGAAGTGTGTGAAATTTCTAGAGAAATGTAAATATTACTACATTCATACCAAACAGGACACCTCAATAAAGACAGAGAAAGACTTCATTTTAAATGTAAATGTAAAAAAGTTGGTTTTCATTGGGAGACATGGCGTTATGGATGTGACGTTATGGACGTGATGTCTGGAAAAACCCTCCAAAACGATACAAAACAATTGTGAACGGTGGATTTTAACCTGTAACAAGAGAAATGGTAATATAACAATGAGAAATAACTGATAGTATTGCAGCTTTGTGTGTGTTATCACCCACTTATGCCCATTATAAGCCCCTCCATAGACTTACATTATAGCTGAATAGGGTAAAAATTTTAACAAACAGATATCCTTTCGAAACTTGCTCAGTTGAATATTTACATCGAGACAATACTTTTTTGTATTGGAAGTTTTCTGAAAGAATTTGTATGTCCATGTAGGTGAGACTTAAAGTTTTAAGGTGAGGTTTACTTTTTCGTGGAATTGCCCATATATATAAACTACACATATCTACCTCTGCACATGGTCATTTATGGCAAAAGCAATAGCAGCAACAACCACAATGGATAACATAAAACAAAGTGCTACTCACAAATACCTCATGTGTCCATGTGTTCAAAAATGTGTAAGTTCAATTTAGAGTTTATAGAGAAATTACCTTGTTTAATGAACTAGAGGGAATACACATTTGTGTATATCTGCCATGCCATGTGTGATAATTTGTGTACATGTGTGTGAGTTGTTCAGTACCATGTTGTGTTGCTGTTACATAAGAGGGAAGTATTGCACTATGTGGCACCTACAGTTCTCATGGATAGTTTATTTCCTTCAATGCTGACAGTTTGTCTGTAAATATACAGTATATGAGGCAGTTTGTCTGCCAATGTACATTATAGTGGCAATTTGTTGTGAATGTACAATAGGGCAACTTATCTGTGAATGCACTATAGGGAAAATTATCTGTGAATGTTCAATATAAGGGTGATTCCACAGAAAATGTGCTTTCTTTCATGTCCATAACAAAATGTAAATAAAGCTACATGTATATACAGCAAGATGCTATTTTGCTTTGATTTTACTGAAAATCTTCAATTAGTCAGTTGTGCTCCACTATGATACATTGTTATTTTTTTAAAAAAATATATTTTTAGGGCTTTAGGGCTTTACTTCGATAGGACAGTAGAGAGTGTGACAGGAAATGAGTGGGAGACAGAGAGGGGTGGGGATCGGGAAATGACCTCGGGTCGGAATCGAACCTGGGTCCCCGGATTTATGGTATGACACACTAGCCCACTGAGCAGTGCCCCCACTATGATACATTTTTTATTCATTTTTATCCTTATTATGTTCTCAACATGCTTCACCTGATGAAGTTTAATTGCTTTATTTTTCTTTTCAGTTTTCTCTTAAAAAATATTAGTCTATGGGCTAGGGGGGGTCCCCATGCACTTCATGGGTATCTCCTTGTAGCCCTGGACCTGACGTTTAAGAAAAATCATGTTAACAAGAAATAAACTCATTCTCACTATGCATGGCACACCACTTTTTAACTGCTACCGAATGGCGAAAAATACCGATTTTTAGGCCTCGGGAAAAGGAAATTGCTGGTTTCTTGGGCATAGATTGGTCAATATTAACAAATTATATATCATTGTAAAGCTCTTGATTAGTACTATCATAATATAGGGGTTAAACTTGTATTGATTAAGATTTAACCCATATATTGACCTTATAATTGAAGCCGCATAGCCAATATCCATAAAATACCATATGGTCAATGAGCGAGGGGGATCCAAATGCACCCCCTTTCTAACTAATTAAGTTAGTATTTTCTTGTTGCCCACATCTCAAAGATTCAGAAAAACCATGTTAACAAGAAATAAACTCATTCCCACTGTACATGACGCAAAACTTTTTAACATACAAAAATACCGATTATTAGGCCCAAGGTCAAATGAGATTGCTCATTACAGCTGCATAAAGTGCTCCATATGAACTTATTATGTTAACTAAACTTATCATTGTGAAGATTTCGAATAGTCCTATCATAAAATAACAGTTAAAAACTAATTAAGTAAGAAATAACCCATATAATGACCTTGTAATTGCAGCCGTATAGCCAACATTTATAATATACTATATAGTCAATGTGTGAGGAGGGATCCATATGCACCCCCTCTCTAACTAACTAAACTAGTATTTTCTTGTTGCCCACATCTCAAAGATTCAGAAAAACCATGTTAACGAGAAATAAACTCATTCCCACTGTACATGACGCAAAACTTCTTAACATACAAAAATACCGATTATTAGGCCCAAGGTCAAATGAGATTGCTCATTACAGCTGCATAAAGTGCTCCATATGAACTTATTATGTTAATTAAACTTATCATTGTGAAGACTTCGAATAGTCCTATCATAAAATAACAGTTAAATACTAATTAAGTAAGAAATAACCCATATAATGACCTTGTAATTGCAGCCGTATAGCCAATATTTATAATATACTATATAGTCAATGAGTGAGGAGGGATCCATATGCACCCCCTCTCTAACTAACTAAACTAGTATTTTCTTGTTGCCCTGATCCCAAGGATTAATAAAAATCATGTTAACAAGAAGTAAACTCATTCCCACCATGCATGACACAAAACTTCTTAACTTAAATAACGATTTTTAGGGGAAGGCAATGGCATCCTCAGGTTTAAGATCAAGACTAAAGAAAATGCTTGAAGTTAATGTACATTGTTAAAATTGTTGTCTCGGGTAATGAACAATTCATAAACAAAAGATGATGAAGAAACAGGTTGATTGCTTTCTGTAGAATTAAATTAAAATGTATTTAGCTTACTACCATAACATTAGCTTGACCGTTTCTTAATAAAAGTTGCTGAGTTCACAAATCATGTGTAATCCACTCCAGGATTTATATAATGGGCATTTCCATCCCAATTCACCACCAAACACCTTTTTATCGCATCCGGAGTCAATCCAGAGTCCAATGTCAAGTCCACATCATTATTCTTTGAGGCTACCGAGTGGTGCAACATAGACCTAATGAAAACTTGCACAATGCAAACAGGTGCAGGCATGAAGATGAAACTTTCAGTTAGCGTTGGCTGCCATTATGCTATTTGGTCTGTGTTGCATAAAATCCGGTCATCCTCATATCTATCGACAGTACTTAACCATGTGAGACAACAGGTTTACAGGTTAATTCACTCCAGATAAAGCAATGGTATTTTTTCCTAAATGGCATATTGGGTACCATATGCAGATGTATATGGCCCCCTTTCAATTACTCATCCCACTATCCAAGTCACTCAAATGCTGAGTCTGAGAATTGCAGATAAAGCACTAACAATTTGCATTCTATTGTTTGCAAGGGCACAATCACTGGTTACAGTGAGAGTTATGTTCTCTTTAGCCATGAATATGCTGCTGAAGTCAGCAGAGGTGCAGTACAGAGGACCCTTCAAAAGTCAGGGGCCCATCAGTCCCCTATGAATGACCTTATGGTGACCACAACATTGGTGCCAGGTTGCAGGTGGAGCCTAGAAGACCTTGTGCTCTGGACATGATATGGCATCAGGCTGAGGAGGGTTTGGAAGTTTGTTGTGGCCACTCTACAGCAAGGGCCAAGGGAAACAAAGGCAGCAGCTAGTGTACAGTCAGATGAGGTCCATGCTGGAGTGGAGGAAGGTCACTCCTACAGGCCACTAAGTATGTGGCAGCGGGGATATTGGTCACAATGGGACCAGACATTAGATTGAAATATCACTTGGACAGGGCTTTAGAAGAGTGAATCACACCAAAATAGATTCCTGATCTGAGCTGTTGCCCAAAAGCATTGGGAGTGGGGTTTTATCGCCTAGTGTCAGAACTAGGTGTTGACAGCTATAGCTGAGGTAATCACCACAGAGATGGCTTACAGCAAGCGGCAACATCCAACAATGCAATCCATAACCTTTGTTAAAGCAGGGTAAAGGCAGTGCCATCATCCAACAGAGTGACCCTAACCCAGGAAACAGCACTAAGTTGGAATCTGGGAGGGAGGCAAAATTTCATAGTGACTGCACTCAGGTTAGATATGGTCCTGGTGTCAGAAGCAACAAGTGGTCCTGTCTGAGATGACTGTCTCCTATGAAGAAAAGACTGCATGGAGGAGGCCTTTGAGAAGAAAAGAGAAAAGTATGAGGGATTGGGTGATTGTAGAAGCCTGTAGGGCTGTAGGACCTGATGTGACCACATTAAGGTTGGCTGCAGAGTTTTTGGAGGTCAATCTCTACCATGTATTGAAGCGCTTGGGTTTGGGAGGGCTACAGATACAAAAGCCATCAGGATCATTAAAGACAAGGCAGAAAAGGCATCCAGGTGGGTGTGGATCAAGCAGGGCAATACGTGGGAAACAACTGCTACTTGGGCACAAGCTGGGAACTTTTTACCCCCAGCTGGGTCGCCTGGTTAAGGGTGACTGATATTGAAAGACTTAAAAGGCCCCAGTTTACATCATTGATGATGTGCCCAAGTAGTATCAGAAGATACACTATATTTAAGAACCAGGGTGGACTTTATTTCCAATGTGATTTGCTTATTGTGCTACCCCAGTGTGCAGATTTTCATTGTGTTAAGAGAAGAGACGAGTATATAAAAAATGTGTCCATCCAGGTTTGAAGAGCAATATCTCAAGAACCAAAGATAGAAGGCTAAAACTTCCCCTTGCTTGTAATAATATATGGAAGAATATTTGTACAAAATTCAGGAAAACATTTGGAATATCATGTCAAAGTCACAGTGTTGGTGTTAATATAGGATTACCCATAATAGAAATCTCGGAGTGGTTTACACATACAGTAATTTATTAACTACTATTTAAAGCAAGTTTTCATATAGAAGGGTCAAGCGAATGTTAAGGTATTTATAGTAGCTCAATTAACTGAAGTGTTGTAATTTTATATGATAGATATTCTATATACTGTATTTGTGTATTACAGACTTATACAGGCTATTACAATATCTCAAACAAGTAGTAATGTTATAGTTTACCTATTAATGCTAAGCATCCTGTGTGAGGAGTGACACAATTACTGATTTTTGGGGGTGGGATCTCTGGGTTATGTGTTGGGATTTGTGTGTACAAGGGTGAGATTGGGATGGGCAAACATTTCGTCATAGCATACGGGACATCAAAACAATATACTACAATAAAATTCCAGTAGTAGGTCAATCTATTTACACACATCAGTTTTACATATAGGCCTAAAGCCTATGAGTTTCAAGCATTTCCTTCATTTACAAAATAAATAGCTAAGATAGACAAATAAGTGAATACATAGTTAAAGTATTGTATTCAACCTTCTTGCTAAACATGTTTTAAGTTAATTCTCCAGAATGCAGTCAACCTGTTTTATGATCTATTGTTAATTAATTGTTCATTACCTGAGACAACAATTTTAACCATGTTCATTCATTTCAAGCATTTTATTTAGTCTTGATTTAAAATCTGTGGATGCCATTGACTTCCACATATGGGAAAACCTGTAAAAGGACATTGCATTCAGGTTTTCACCTTAAGTGATTAATTAGATTTTGACTTGGTAGCAGCGGCCTTATTGGATTTCTCCATTTATGGGCATTATGGGTAATTTTTGAGCCTGGCATACAGAAGATTTAAAGACTGTAACATTTATTTTATGATAAGACTATTCAAAGGCTTCGCGATGAGTTAAGTTAACATAATAAGTAAAACTAGGCAGATGCAATGGGCAATCTCATTTTCCCTTGGGCCTAAAAATCGTTATTTTGGTAAGTTAAAAAGTTTTGTGTCATGCATGGTGGGAATGAGTTTACTTCTTGTTAACATGATTTTTATTAATCCTTGGGATCAGGGCAACAAGAAAATACTAGTTTAGTTAGTTAGAGAGGGGGTGCATATGGATCCCTCCTCACTCATTGACTATATAGTATATTATAAATATTGGCTATACGGCTGCAATTACAAGGTCATTATATGGGTTATTTCTTACTTAATTAGTATTTAACTGTTATTTTATGATAGGACTATTCGAAGTCTTCACAATGATAAGTTTAATTAACATAATAAGTTCATATGGAGCACTTTATGCAGCTGTAATGAGCAATCTCATTTGACCTTGGGCCTAATAATCGGTATTTTTGTATGTTAAGAAGTTTTGCGTCATGTACAGTGGGAATGAGTTTATTTCTCGTTAACATGGTTTTTCTGAATCTTTGAGATGTGGGCAACAAGAAAATACTAGTTTAGTTAGTTAGAGAGGGGGTGCATATGGATCCCTCCTCACACATTGACTATATAGTATATTATAAATGTTGGCTATACGGCTGCAATTACAAGGTCGTTATATGGGTTATTTCTTACTTATTTAGTATTTAACTGTTATTTTATGAGAGGACTATTCAAAATCTTCACAATGATAAGTTTAGTTAACATAATAAGTTCATATGGAGCACTTTATGCAGCTGTAATGAGCAATCTCATTTGACCTTGGGCCTAATAATCGGTATTTTTGTATGTTAAAAAGTTTTGCGTCATGTACAGTGGAAATGAGTTTATTTCTTGTTAACATGGTTTTTCTGAATCTTTGAGATGTGGGCAACAAGAAAATACTAACTTAATTAGTTAGAAAGGGGGTGCATTTGGATCCCCCTCGCTCATTGACCATATGGTATTTTATGGATATTGGCTATGCGGCTTCAATTATAAGGTCAATATATGGGTTAAATCTTAATCAATACAAGTTTAACCCATATATTATGATAGTACTAATCAAGAGCTTTACAATGATATATAATTTGTTAATATTGACCAATCTATGCCCAAGAAACCAGCAATTTCCTTTTCCCGAGGCCTAAAAATCTGTATTTTTTCGCCATTCGGTAGCGGTTAAAAAGTGGTGTGCCATGCATAGTGAGAATGAGTTTATTTCTTGTTAACATGATTTTTCTTAAACTTCAGATCCAGGGCTACAAGGAAATACCCATGAAGTTTAGTCCTGGGGGGTGCATGGGGACCCCCTAGCCCATAGACTATATGAAGTTAGATTAAGATGCATCAAGTTTTGTTTTTGTCTATTTTTGTGTAATATTGTATTTTTCTTTTTAGTATTCTTTTTCTTTTTTTTTTTTTTTTTTTTTTTTACAGCCCTTTGGTTGAATGCAGTTGTGTATACAGGGCTTTATCAATAAATTTGACATTGACAATAGTTTAGTATTTTCTCTTTGGTGATATTAGGATAGCTATTAGTTAAATTTTTTTCTTTAATGATATAAAGTGGGTCCCTTACCTGTCAGTCAGCTCTGGAGTTGCTCCTCCTCTGGTCGTGCTGGTTGTCTCTGAGAGAGTGATGCTGCTGGGACTGGTGCAGCTTTATCTAAACAAACTAACAGGAACTAGATGTTCTTTATGCAAAATCAGCAACGCCTCCTTCCAAACAGTCCTGACTATAACATCAATGGAAATAGATACACCTGTGTATGTGTGTGTCTATGAGTGTGTGTGTGTGTGTGTGTGTGTGTGTGTGTGTGTGTGTGTGTGTGTGTGTGTGTGTGTGTGTGTGTGTGTGTGTACGTGTTTGGGGGGGGATTTGTAGTAATTTAGTTTTAACACAATCACACACATACACACACACACACACACACACACCTGGTATTTAAATTGAATACACACACTCACAGGCTCCTAGGGGCTCATTTATCAACCGTACTTAAGCACAGATCTGTGCGTAAAGGGTGCGTACGATCATTCCTGCTCAAAGTGTGCTATTTAGGAACTTGTACTTGATCTTAGAAATGAGCTTAAATATACGCACATCTCTGACCACGCGTAAGCACAAAACCCAGTGCTAGAGTTGCGAAACTGCAAGTAACGACCGCAATTTCACTGCCTATAACAAATGTTTCACTGTATATCTGTCTCGTGTTTCAGTTTGCTGACAACTGCCAAACAAACAAATCCGTATAATTCAAGACAAACTCATGGATTACTCTGGATGAACATTTTGTTGACACACATAGGAAAGTCAATTTAAAATGTATAACTCATCGTGAATATTTAGAGGCATTGTATGTAAGAGGGAGCACAATTTCAGTGAGTATGATGATTGTGTCCATCTGTTTGAAATGCACCCGTGCCAGAGAGGTTATTTATGCCATATACGCTTAAGTTGGGGTGTATTGGCATGTAAGATCTAGACACTGTTGTCACTATTATGTCACTGTTCTGTGTGGTAATGTCAGTCTCTTGTGGAAATGTCTTGTGGTAATGTCAGTATTGTCTGTTGTCTATGTGTGTAACAGCCTTTTTAACCTGCAACCAAATCTACATCGGGTACAAATAAAGTTACCTAACCTAAATGAGCATCAGCATGCGTGTGAAGGACAGTGATTTAAAAGGTGTGGGATTTATCATCCCTGGTGTGCGTACGACAAGACTGCACACATTTGATTCGACAGAATTTAGAATGTTTTCTACGCACTGTTGACAAATGAGGCCCCTGTACTTTAGTTCTAACGTACACACACACAGACACACAGACACACAGACACACAGACACACACACACACACACACACACACACACACACACACACACACACACACACACACACACACACACAAACCGGGGTACAGTATTTGTAAGTGTCAAGTTCATGTCCCTTTGGCTCCCCAAAATAAGCCCTTTCCTCATGCTGCTTAGCCCAGAGATTTGCATTGGAAAGGACACATGCGTCACCATACTTGCAAAACAGACCAAATATTACACTGTTCCCATAAACAACTCTTCTGTGAACACACACACACACACACACACACACACACACACACACACACACACACACACACACACACAACACACACACACACACACAGATGAAGAAACAACTGTGACATCACAAAATAACCAAGAGTGAAACTTTTTTTTTACCGACAAACATCACAGGTGTCCTGTTTTCAAGAATTAGCGGACACCCTGGTAGCCAATCAGAAAACAGTATTCCATTCCAGTGGATGATAATTACATTTATCAGAAGCATTTGTCCAAAGCGACTTCCATTTGTCCATTATCTATTACACCAGGGCCAGTCTCCCCTAGAGCAAGGTAGGGTTAAGTGCCTTACTTACTCAAGGGCACAATGGTGGCAGCTGGGCTTCAAACCCACATCTTGCAGACTGCTGGTACTGGCACACTAGTCAAGCTCCTTAACCAGTACGCTACACACAGCCTCCTTTCCCATTTTACCGGTTCCTCTCTGGACTCCAGACACACACTCTTCGGACACACACATGGAAGGGTCACATTCAGGGTGACATCTGGACACACTACACTCAGACGTGTGGAATCAAGAGTCACTTTGCCCATCTAAAATTAATGTCTGGCGGCGGTCCTGTTATGTAAAATATGACCAATACAACCTAACTGAAGTATGTGCTTGTTCATGTATGTATGTGTGTGTATGGGTGTGTAATGGGAGAGTGTGTGTGATGATGTGTGTGTATGGGTGTGTAATGGGAGAGTGAGTGTGTGTGTGTGTGTGTGTGTGTGTGTGTGTGGGAGAGTGTGTGTGATGTATGTGTGTGTGACTGTATGTGTGTGTAGGGGTGTGTAATGGGAGAGTGTGTGTGATGTATGTGTATGTATGGGTGTGTAATGGGGTGTGTAAGTGTGTGTGATGTATGTGTGTATTATCCTCTACTGGACTGGGCCTAATTTCTGCTTTTGTTTTGGTTTAGTCATGCAAACCTCTTCCACTCTGATGAATGTGGTGTGTGTGTGTGTGTGTGTGTGTGTGTGTGTGTGTGTGTGTTGTGGCATCATGAGAGGCAGTTCAAGTTAGCAGGGTGTGGGACTGTGCAGAGAACCAAGAGAACAGAAGCAAACAGAGGTTTGAACTTAAAGCAGCTTTAATCCAGAGATCAACTCAGGATGAAAAAGTTCAACTTAAAGGGTTACGGGAGCAACAGAAAAGTCCTTTTAAATACTTGCGGGTGAACAACAATGCTCCAGAGCAGTAATGTCCTTTTTTATGTTCGTTTCCTTTGTTCAGTTCCAGCTTTGTGTCTTCCTCCTCGCTCTGCTGTGTGTGGAGTGTGTCCTCTCTTTGTTCTCTCCCAGTGCTCCAACTCCCGCTCTAATTAGTCCAGCCAAACACCTACACCTGTCTGTGTGATGCATCATGGGAAATGTAGTTTGCTTGGCGGCCAACTTGTAGCCAGGAAGCCACTCCTGTGAGGGAATGTATCGGTTGTCTACCACACGTCCTCTCGTGATGCCACACAGTGTGTGTGAGTGTTTGTGTGTGTGTGTGTGTGTTTGCTTTGGTAATGCAAACCTCCTCCACTCTGATGTGTGCGTGTGTGTGTGTGTGTGTGTGTGTGTGTGTGTGTGTGAGTGAGAATGTTTGCTTTGGTTTAGCGATACAAACCTCCTCCACTTTGATGTGTCTCAGTGTGTGTTTTTGTGTGTTTGCTTTGGTTTGGTAATGCAAACCTCCTCCACTCTGATGTGTGCGTGTGTGTGTGTGTGTGTGTGTGTGTGTGTGTGTGTGTGTGTGTGTGTGTGTGTGTGTGTGTTTGCTTTGGTTTGGTGATGCAAACTTCCTCCACTTTGATGTGTTGGTGTGTGAGAGAGAGAGAGAGAAAGAGAGAGAGAGAGAGGGGGGGGGTAGCTTGCATTAATATGTGAATATGTGTGAGGACATGCTTGTATGAGTATGTGTGGGTGGAGGTGGCAATGTGTGTGTGAGAGAGAGAGCAGGCACACTTGTATGGGTGTTTGTGTGTTTGCTTTGGTTTGGTGATGCAAACCTTCTCTACTTTGATGTGTGTTAGTACAGTGCGTGTGTGTTTACAACAAGCCTTTGTTCAATATTGGCCTCACCACAACACTGAGTCCCATACCCATAGGCAGTTATACTTCACATTAACAGCTTCAAAACGCAGTATGTGGAAGCCCCTTAATGCGAGTGATTGAAATAGTCATTTAAACAACTAAAGCGGTCCAAACACAATGAAACCAGCAAGTGACACTGGGCCCAGTCCTCTATGAATATGTGCTGGAATTCTTGCTTTGTCTCCTCTGAGTTCTACTGAGAAGGCAAGACCAATGTCCGAGTAAAAGGGCCGTGGTAGTGTGTGTCCAAGACCGGTGTAAAATAAATAAAATTAAAATAATTAAAATCAAATACAGTATAGAGTAGCTGTCCGAGTAAAAGGGGCGTGGTGTAAAATAAATCAAATTAAAATCTGAGTTCTACTGAGAAGGCAAGACCAATGACCGAGTAAAAGGCCCGTGGTAGTGCGTCCAAGTAACGTCCAAGACGGGTGTAAAATAAATCAAATTAAAATCAAATACAGTATAGAGTAGCTGTAGGAACACTGTGGAACATACTGTAGGTTCTCAAAGTGCGGCCCGGGAGGCCAATGTCTGTAAAGCTGTACATTGCTTTGAGAGAATTAATCTCCATATACTGTATAGTGCTGATCAGTGGCTTCTATAGGGATTTATTCATTGCAATTAATGTCAACTGAAGAGATGTAACCTGGTCATTAACATAGCTACTTAGCAAATTAGATTTATTTATTTATTTATTTTTCAGCCCCTGCCCCTCTGGCAGCCCTTAGTTTAATATTGGGTCCCTAAATCGGCCCTCACCGATCAAAACTTTGAGAACCCCTGGTGTAGGGGGTTGTTGGAAATGTAGTTTCCACACTGAAGGTAAAAATGTAGTTTCAGAACTAGACTAGCTGTTGGAAGCTAACAGGGGGTTGTTGGGAAATATAGTTTCCACACAGAGGGTAAAAGATGTAGTTTCAGAACTAGAGTAGCCGTTGGAAGATTACAGGGGGCTCTTGGGAAATGTAGTTTCCACACAGAGGGTAAAGATGTAGTTTCAGAACTAGAGTAGCCTGTTGGAAGATTACAGGGGGTTGTTGGGAAATGTAGTTTCCACACAGAGGGTAAAAGATGTAGTTTCAGAACTAGAGTAGCTGTTGGAAGCTAACAGGGGGTTCTTGGGAAATGTAGTTTCCACACAGAGGGTAAAGATGTAGTTTCAGAACTAGAGTAGCCGTTGGAAGATTACAGGGGGTTCTTGGGAAATGTAGTTTCCACACAGAGGGTAAAAGATGTAGTTTCAGAACTAGAGTAGCCGTTGGAAGATTACAGGGTTCTTGGGGAATGTAGTTTCCACACAGAGGGTAAAGCTGTTACTGTTTATCTAAAGCCTCCCCACTGGAAGTCCCACATTTAGTGTGTTTGTACAACCAACCCATCCTCACAAATGCCAGCTATTACATTCAATTATCAATAGAAAACATTTCTCTCTCTCTCTCTCTCTCTCTCTCTCTCTCTCTCTCTCTCTCTGTGTGTGTGTGTGTGTGTGTATTCATAATATCACACCAATTACATTGAAAACCTAGCCTAAATTTAAAATCCATGAATAAAAAGTGGGGTAGACTTGTAAAACTTGTTATCCCTGTGAACTTGAACTTGACTTGTTAATTTGTTTATCAGTGTGAACTTTGAACTTTAGCTCCTCCTGATCCTGATTTTATCACCTCATAATGTTGATACTTTGATCCAGGCGTCCATTTTGCAGGTGTCCAGTCCTTAGGCTACTCGCTAGACTCCATATACAGCACTGGACTAACATAAAGCTGAATCACAAATGAAAACCCTCCTCTACAGTCTGGTAAGGCAGTTAAGCATTTTGGCTTTTATTGCATTTTGGTAAAATTAAAAGTTTGTCTCCGTTAAATGTAACAAATTGCCTGACCTGTGTCATCTCCAATAATCTTAGATTGTAAGCAAACTACACTCGATTAGCATTTGGGAGAATAGTGGACATTAATCTCACTCTTTGTTGTTATTGTAGCTTATAAAGAGATTCATCAGGGAGTCTTACAGAGTGTCTGCAGCATGAAGAAACTGATTATAAAGCAGGAATCCTAAAGGAGCAAAGATCGGCTACCTCATTATGCTTCTGCAATAGGCTACAGACAGACTGATTACTGCATTTAGCAAGCAGATGTATATGGAGGTCATATTAGAATAGCGTAGAATAGAATACAATTGATTTTTATTTTCCGTTATTATTTATTGTTAGCAGCCTGCATGATGAACAGACAGTCAAACACACCCAGTCATTGCAAAAACAGTAAAGATACATATGAAGGTCATATAGAATAGAATAGATCTTTATTTTCAGTTATTATTTATTGTTAGCAGCCTGCATGATGAACAGACAGTCAAACACACCCAGTCATTGCAAAAACAGTAAAGATACACCGTATGAACATACTACATCTACACAGGCATACTTTCTGTCATTACAAACACACCCAGTCTTTACAAAAGACATTAAGGACAGATTTGTACAAACATTCATCTGCAGACATGCATACTATAGTTGTAGACCTGTTTCTATTTCATGTTTGTATTGCACATTATTCAGCTGCTGTTGTGATAATAACTGTCTTAGTCTATTTGTCCTTGTGTTTATTGATCTTTACCATCTTCCTGAAGGCGACAATTCAAACATGGAGTGACTGGGATGGTAGATGGTAGATGTCTACTGCTGTAACAAACACAGGATCATGGGTAATGTAGACACAATAGACACAATCTGATCTGCTTACTTTGCCTTTCAGGAGTGGCTCAAACATGGAGGAACAAGTGGAAATAAAACAAAAACCCAATCCAAAGGGGCAAAGGTAGGTTTTTGATCACATGGTTTGATGTGTTTCTTAAAGGAATTATCTGGAGTGAATAAACCCATAACCCTGTTGTCTCACTTTGCTAAATGCTTTTGATGGGTATGAGAATGACAGAATTTCGTGCAACGCAGACCAAATAGTGACGCTAAAACACTAACTGATGAGGGCATGAAAGTTTCATCTCTCAGTGTAGCTGCAAGTTTATTCGATTTACACTGAACCAA
>JAODXP020000029.1:655105-708414 GCA_027497455.2 Sardinella longiceps | reverse complement strand
ACGTGACGTAGAGCAGCGAGATGAGCGGAGCCAGCGGCAAAAGTTGAGCAGTGTTCAATATTATGCAAATGAAGGAGCGGTATCGCGGGCGGTAGCCAATCAGATTGCTTGTTTTTACTTCTCACGCCTGGAAAATTTGATGACCGTGGAGCTGTTTGATCGTAACTTGTCAAAAACAGAATAACTGTAAGGACTTCGTATGAGGTTATTGTTGTTGTTGGAATGGTAAACATTTAGTTGTGAGCTTCATTTCAAGAAATCAGTGTTGTAATAGCAAGATAAGTACCTCGATAGCCAGTTAGCTTGCTAGTTCAGTCAATCACACCGTTCCCACAAATCGACACGCCTACTAGAAGCGGGGACAGCGGCTCCGCTCCGCTTGCATGAAAAACCACTGTTAGACCTGCAGTTCTTCAATATGGGATGTGGGACCAGGTGAGGGTAGACCATGGTAGAGAGTTTTACCTGACTCTCTACATGCAGGAGATGCTCTCCCCTTACAGATTCAACTTGGATAGAAAACCATATCTGCAGACACAGTCAACACGCGTAAGTTCAGCCTTTTAAAGAACAACAGTGGCAATAAGGCAAGTTTATTAAAGTAATCAGGGAAAGGAAAGTTTATTGTCACATATAAGGAAATGCAGTGGAATTATGTGTATTTGTGACCATACCTATTGCCATCATATATAGAACGGGGCAGGATGGGGGGGGGGGGGGGGTGAGTGTGTGTGTGTTACAACAAGGGGCACCCAATGAGAAAGGAGTGTGTGTGTATGTGTGTGTGTGTTACAACAAGGAGCGCCCAAGAGCAACGCAGAACCATGTTGTCTGCAATATATTAAATCTTCAAAAAAAATGAATCTCATCATACAATATAGATCCTGTCATATGACATAGATCCTCAAAATTATACCTACTGTTAAAGGAGCTGTATGTAAGAAATTCATGTAAATTTATCATAAAATGGTCTTGACATATTGGAAGACATTAAGGAATCATGATAATTTAAAATACGTTTAACATTGACAACAGTAATCCAGCCTAAATATCGGCATTACAAAATTGAATTTGCAGCCCTCAACTTGTGTTTACGTTGTCATTGTGTTTACATATTCACATATTATGTATTTTGGCGTGTTGCGACACCCTCCACCTCTCTAGCCTAACCTAGCTTGCAAAATGTTGTCTGGGAGGAAGAGTGGAGAATACTATGTTCTGTTTGTTTTTGTTTGTATTTGTTTGTTATTGCAGTAACAGTTTTTGGCCACAATCTTACATACGGCTCCTTTAAAAATGCAGCAAAATAAATTGATAGAGCTATAACAGTCCACTATTTCTGTTTTCATTTGCATCCACAGAATCATACCATAGAGAGAATGTGGCCAGAGGTAAACAGCCGTGTAAATTTTCCAATAAAGGCAGCTCTGATACAGTTAGTGGATCAAGAGACCATTGACATGGACAACAGTATCACAAAATACTGTGTTTCCAACTTGACCATTCAAGTGTGCAAGATTGGAATCGAAAGGGTGACACAGGCATGGAATGCACACAGAATTCCTGGTGAGTTACATACAGTAGCCCATCTCGAAAGAAGTGACTGCACCCCTCTGATTTTTTAAAACTATTTTGTTATATCTCTTTACGGGACAACACTATACAAATGATTTTTTTTATAAAACGTAAGGTATTAAGTGTGCAGTTACATCAGTATGTATTAACTGTCGTCGGCAGATACTGTAAGTCATATAGTGTGTGTGGCATCACCCAGGTGAAGTGCATCAAGACAACTGTCGGGTGTTGTGAGATAGTGTAAATATATTATTAATTTTTCAATATTTAGAAAAATAAATGCCTGAGAAATGCAACCTTTGAAAAGCCCTGTGCTAAAATATACCTTCATGCAGGCAAAGGAATTCCCAATGTTTTGGCGACTGGAGGCTGTCCCACAAAAATTACACAGGATTTGCTACCACATGCTGCCCAGGCGGCAGATTATTACCAGCATGACACAGGCTCATCGCTCACAAGATGGTCCTGCTTTGGAGCCGATCCCTTCTCAACTGAGGAGGACAAAATTGCAGCAGAGGACCAGTTTGCTGAAACCTATGCTGACATCTCAGTTTTATTTGATTGTGTGGTGAACCACAACCCTGTTCCTTTTCAAGAGGCTGTTCTCAAGCTGATTGACATCACAAGACAATATGAGTGACTGTAAATATTGACCTTTAATCAGCAACAAAAATCACTCTCTGTTGTATGAAATACATCAATGATATTTGAAAGCAAATGTTATAGTTCAGTTTAAACTTTGCACACAGTATTAAATGAAAACCAGGTCAGAGTACAGTGATGTTTGATTGTGTGAACTACATTAAAACACAGGATGAAACACACTGTGAAGTCAAACTGAGTTTATTGTGGTTTAGAATTTTTTTTTTACTATTTTAAGAAAATACACGGGAGAAAATTCTGAAAAAAATGGTGTTTGTGTTTAGTGACGGGAGCACCGTCAGTCAGCTGATCTTCAATCACTGGCTGATTTGCACCAGCTGAAGCTCATGCTGGTGCGCGCGGTATCCAAAGTGCTGTGTTTAATTAGACGCCCCCCTTACTACTGGCTAAACTCATAACTGCCCTGTATCATATACACTGCTGTTCCAACTAACCTGCCATGACAAGTAATGGATCTGTGCCCTGAACTTTAATAAAAAGGAAAAAAAAAGGAAAAGTCACAAGGAAAACACAGTCATCTTGTCAAGTCTTTTGAGTGAATCCAGTACTCTAAAGCTCCTTCAAGTGCCACATTCTTTATTGAAGTTGGGGAAAAGATGCACAAATACAACTTCACACACACTGAACCGCTGTTTAACCTGTAAACTTCAGGTACTGTATAACTTCCCTAACATATTTTAGATATCACTAATACAGTAATAATAATATATTAGGCCATTATTCTTGGTATAATCTTGGTATAATCTTAAAGGCCTAAACAAGAAATTTGTGAATACACACCTAACAAATTAATGACACTGCCTAACTAGAAATGCATTAGTGGCTAACAAGTGAATTAACAAAAAAATAATAACAATAATAATAAAAAAAAAAAAGTGTAACCAACACAGTAAAAGGTCAAATGTCTAATCCTTAACTAAATCTGCAAGCGCAGAGAGCGCATCCATTAGGCCACACAGCCTATGCACATGATTAGTGAAGTCAACTGCCCTGCATTTCGGACACAAATCTGATGTTGCCAGGCACTGCTGGATGCAGGAGTGACAACCAACAATGCTTTCGCAGCATGATGATGCCATGGGATCTCGCAGTGGTTCTATAAGGGTTACATTGAAAAGGAATGTACTTTAACATAATTGCACTGTACACAGTATACTGCTATTTATGCCAATATTCAAGGCAGATGAAGTACTGTGCAAAACAGAAGACTATCAAGGTAAGCTTAATTGGCCTGGAGATGGGAAGAGCCAGGAGATAAATCTGGATTGTGGGTGGAACTATGAACTGTAGACCACACCCCTAAACATGTGACAATCGTCACATCATCATCATTTTAGCTTGTCTTTGGCCAGCCACTCTGACTGGCTGCCTAAACTTTTGGGAGTAAACGTAATGCGCATTATTGATCCTGGCCATAGTATCTGCAGGCACAATTCAAATTGTGCTCTAAATATACCTCTGGACGTCCAGGGTATTATAGTTCATAGTTCAACCCACAGTCCAGAGATTTATCTATGTTTTTTTTTTCTTGATTCTAAGGCTTATATAAGTAGTCAAATAAAACTTCGTGAATGCTCAAATATCTGATCTGTAACTTGAAAGATATTAAGAAAGACTTGCCTTTGCATACAATGCAGCGAATGGCTGCTCTAATGCACTCAGCAGTTGCCTGGTTGAGTATAACCAGGGTGTTGTTGGCGCTCTCTGAAAGTGTTGCCAGCACTTTCATAGTGTCTACGATGGAGGCCAGTCCTTGGGCAGCCGTTACCACCTCTTCAATCTTCTCCCGCACCTCCTGGAGTCCTGTTGTATCCTCTTTCTGATTACTAAGATGAATAAGCCAACAACACAAACACAGAAAAAGCAGGATTTTATAGGCACATTTGACAAACACATTCATTAGGTAAATTAAAAGATTGGATCATGTTGCTTCTTTCAATATAGGGTTATCACAACATGCATTTATGAGAAACTACAACTATCTGGAAAATTACCTCCTTCAAGGAAGTTATGTTTTCAGTTGCGTCTGTCTGTTTGTTTGTACAGATTTGGATGGAAATTTTGGACAACGTGGGTATTGGGACAAAACCAACATCTGATTAAATTTTGGTGGTGATCCATAACACCATTTGGAATTTCTGGGCCAGTGACCCATGTTGCCTTGGCAGAGGTCAGCACTCTCCAAGTGCTTTTCTGGACAGTTCGAATCATTATGGATGAATTAAACCAACAATTGAAATAAAAATTATTCAACACACTCCCACCCCAATGATTCTACTAAATCAACCCTGTTGTGTGAAGCATCTTTTGCACAAACATTAGCACACTTTTACTATTATGACCCATTGAAATATGAAGCTTTTAGAAACTGGGTGTACTAAGGAATGCTCTCTGGGGCTGGCATGCACTATTCTTTACATCTCCAGTAAGTCAGAACAGTACAAGTATGCTCCTCTTGGTACAGAAAAATTCTATAATAAACAACAAATCATTATACCTTTTTTTCTTCCTTGGAAATCATGGAATAGAGCCTCAGGGACAGCATAAACCTTCCGGGAATTTTGCTTCCAGTACATGGAGCCTAATGGACAAGGAAAAAACTATCATATGAAGTTGACTATGGCTGCATCCGAATACTCCTAATATCATGAATCTGTTTAATAAAAAATATTCAAATAGGTACCTTTTGTCCCTTCAGAGTCTATGATTTCGTTTCCTTGTGAGTCTGTCAGGATAAAAGGCTCTTCTGCCTGCATGGCCGCCTGCACCTTTGCAAGGATACCCTCAGTGGAGGCCTCAAACTCACTGAATCTCACAATCACAGTTCTGTTTGGCCTTAGCTTCCCCCCCTCCACTTCAGCTATGTACACAGACCTACAAAAAATGTTTAAGAAAAATTGTTAATGTAGTTAGAGTGCATAAAAAGGCAACAAATATTTGTTCCTATGTACGCAATTATCTAATATGTTATGTATAGCAATTGAAGTGGGGCAGGGGCTGTATTGATGACACTGTGTAGTGTGTGTGTGTGTGTGTGCGCGTGGGGGGAGGGGTGATGTAGGTTTGTATTTGTGTGTGTGTAGGAGACGGGGAATCATGTAGAGGTTGTGTTTGTATGTGTGTATGTGAGTGAGGGGGTGCCATGTAGAAGTGTGGTTTAGGTGTGCGTATGTGCGTGTGGGGGGGCTATGTAGAGGTATGTGTGTGTATGTGTGTATGTGCGTGAGTGTGTGTGTGTGTGGGGGGGGGAGGGCTATGTAGAGGTATGTCTGTCTGTGTGTGTGTGTGTCGGTGGCTAAACAGATGTGTTCAGGTGTGTGTGTGTGTGTGTGTGGGGGGGGGGGGTTACAGGTATGTGTGGGGGAGCTATGCAGAGGTGTGTGTGTATGGGCGTATGTGGGAGTCATGTAGAGGTGTGTGTGAGTGATTGAGTGCTATGTAGTACTGTGTGTGTGGAAGGAGTTATGTAGAGGTGTGTTTGTGGGGGGGGGGGGTAAGAGGAGCTATGTTAAGGTGTGTGTGTGGGGGGAAGGGGGGCTAAGTACAGGTGTGTTTGTGAGAGGTGTGTGTGTGTGAGTGAATGGGCACTATGTAGAAATGTGTGTATGAGGCGGCTAGACACAGGTGGGTGTGGGGGAATTATGTCGAGGTGTGTGTGAAGTGAAAGTGAAGTGAAAGTCCACCTGGGAAACACCCAACACCCAGTTGTCATTGTGACACTGCACACTGTACACTGCACACAACGAAATTGCATTTATGCCTCACCCATGCAAGGGGGCAGCCCTCAACGGTGCCCCAAGGGAGCAGTGCTGCGGGACGGTACCTAAGTCATGGAGGAGGATGGGGGAGAGCACTGGTTATTTACTCCCCCACCAACCTGGCGGGTCCGGAGTCGAACCGGCAACCTTGGGGTTACAAGCCAGACGCTCTAACCGCTTACCCATGACTGCCCTATGTGTGTATGTGTGTGTGAGTGGGCGCTATGAAGAACTGTACGTGTGTGAGGATGGGGGCAGCATAAAGATGTGTGGGTGTGGTATGAAGGATGTGAATATGGTGATGGGGGAGTAATGGTGGGGGGGGGGGTATGTGTGTTGGGGGGAGGGAAAAAAGAACAGCATCACAAGTGAGTATACCTCAAGCCAATAGAAATTAAACTTTGAAAGAACTTGATACCTCTGGTAAGACTTTACTCTCGAAGCTGATGGCGCAGAGGCAGGCGGAGCTCCGGCAGCAGCTGAGGGGGCTTGCCCACGAAGAAAGCGAAAGCGATCTGGCTGGCTGGCTGGCTGGGAACTCTCAGCCACAGGTAAGGTTACATCGTCACCATGGACCTCATAGTGGCCGCGAGGTTTTAGATCATACGAGCTGAAGTGCCCCAAAGAATCGGGGAAAAATGCCACGTTTTCATCATCAGTGATGTACAAACTCGGGGCATACACCTTTTAAAACAAAGATGATTCAATTATATAAAGCATCCCCCAACATATTTATATAAAACATTTCAGGTTGTAGTTCCATAGCTGGACAAAATGGTCTACCGGTATATCACTTTGATTGGAATACTTCAACTTGTTGATAGTGATGGGGATAAGTAGTGTAGTGTAAGATAGTGTAGTGCAAAAATAGGCTTTCAGAAAATATGTAACGTTAGTTTAGTGTTTATTCTGTGTAGGCCTCCTGCCTACATGAGGCAGCTCGAACACCAACAGGCAAACACCAACAAAAAGTCTTGGGGAGGGAGTAGGGGTTGTGAGCATGTACAAATGGGTGGGGGCAGTCAGTGAAAAAGGTTGATTTAGTAGCCTGAATTTTAGAATAGCGTTTTGTTTGTTTACGTGGAACGTCAAGAGGTGACACTGGTTTACAATGGGCAGATACAGGTGTTGCATCCCAACATGCTGCTAACTTTAAAATTACATTCAGCATGACCAGAGCAAGCCAAAAAAAAAAAAAAAGTTCCACAGAGATGTGGGGGACCTACACTCAAACAAATGGCAAGCTAGGTCGCTCCTGAGCTAGGCTAAGCCAATCTGGATGTCAGTGGAATGCAGCCCGTGTTCAAATATGGCGGTCTCTGGGTTACCTGAAGTATCATTAGGCCTACCTGAAATATCCTTGCTATCTTGTCAGACATCATGTCTGGATTCCTTGAGGTTTGTTCTGATGGACAATCTAATAATAAGTTCTAGGATCTCTGTGGCCACTTCGGGGCATCTGTTAGAATGCACACTCAAGAATGTTTCCTTCTTCAGATTTATTTCTTTCAATTCAATTACAGATGTGCTTTATTAAACACCATTTATGTTTATGGACATAAGTGTCAAATTACACGTGTGTGTGGTTCTGTGAAAACAATAAACACAGAAGAAATAATAATTACTACACTGCTAAACAGTGACAAATAATACAGGTAGCATGGCTTAAGTATTATACATTCACAGCTTACATTTACAGGTAGGCTAGCCAAAGCAGTTAGCTTACAATAAGCATGACATAGCATGCTAGTTTAGCATCCATTAATTGCAACATAAGTTTAACATTACTAATTAGCCATTTACTTGGGCCTCTAAACATTTCTCTCCCTTTAAGTCAATATCTAACAACAGACAGGGCAATTTACCTTATTCAGCAAACATATTAGAAGTGCTATAACTTATCTAACACTGCCAACATTACCAAGCTAAAGTATATTCCCGGTTAAGTCGCGGTAAATTACGGCCGTCATTTTCGGGTCTAACAAGATGATACAACTATAATTTTACTTAGAAAGCTACATAACAACACAGTGGAATACTCACATGTTTATGAACGCACACAAGGCACAAAACAAGTCAGAAACACCGTCTACAATTGTCATAAGAACTATAAACTGCTACTTTACAAAGTAGCCTCACATCGGTGCTCTTCAAATCTCTATTAACCTGACGTTATGGAGACAGTTCACTTGTGCATGCGGAGAACACGTGTACTCCTATTGGCTGCTGACGTAGCTACCAATTAAAGGGCAGGTCAGTCCTTTGCTACAGCCGCCCCCAAATTTGTCCCATCAAATTTGTCACTCTGAGCGGGGCTGACCTCGTCCGTGCCGGGGATGTCAGGGAGGGCGATAAGGCGGGCCACAGGCCGGGTGTAGGTTCTGTCCTTCACCTGAACCACTGCAGTCCGGACTCTCCCGTCCTTCCCAGGGATGACTTCAGTGACGCGACCCAGAGGCCAAAGGGCCCTGGGGAGTTGAGGGTCTACCACCATCACGACAGTCCCCAGTTGCAGCTGAGATGGGTCTTTGGACCGGGTCTGTAGTGACGGGAGGTAGCGCTGGATGAAGTGGGTCCAGAACTGGTCGGATAACACTTGGGCTTGTCTCCAACGGCGACGACTTAGTAGATCCTCCTCCGTGTAGACTGCTTGTGGCAGAGAGGGGTCCGGCCGCCCCATAAGGAGCAGACTGGGGGTCACGGGGTCTACATCAGCCACGTCTGTTGAAACATAGCCGAGTGGCTTGGAGTTTAAAATCCCCTCCACTTCGATCAGTACTGTCCTCAAGACCTCTTCAGGAACAGGCTGAGGCTGTATAGTGGCATACAATGCAGCCTTAACCGATCTCACCTCCCGCTCCCAGACGCCTCCAAAGTGTGGAGCGCTTGGGGGTTGAATTGGAACCGAATCTGGTATTTAGCCAGGTGCTCCTGAAGGGTGGGGTGCAAGGCCTCAAAGGCCTCCCTCAGCTCCCGCTCACCACCACGGAAATTAGTTCCCTGATCGGACAGGAGCTCTGCAGGTTTACCTCTCCTGGCAATGAATCTGCGGAGGGCCATTAGGAAGGAGTCCGTGTCGAGGCTAGACAGGACATCTAAGTGCACTGCCCGGGTTGTCATGCACTTAAACAGTATGCCCCATCGCTTCTCGTGGCGACGGCCCAACTTCACAATGAATGGCCCGAAGCAGTCCATGCCCGTGGAGAAAAAGGGGGGCTTCATCAGCCGCAGTCTTGCCGGTGGGAGGTCTGCCATTCTAGGCACAGAAGGCGTGGCTCTCCACTTCTGACAATCTGCGCAGGAGTGCTGATGGCGCTTGACAGCTTCTCGACCCTGAAGAATCCAGTACTTGCGTCGCAACTCTGCAAACAAGCGCTCTGCACCAGGGTGATGAAGGCTGCGGTCTGTGTCCTGGATGATGAGCCGGGTGACTTCATGCTGGGGGTCCAGAACCACTGGGTGGATGACATCCAGATCCAGCTGGTCGCTGCGGCGAAGCCTCCCACCAACACGGATAAGCTGCACCGTCTCATCATACTCTGGGGCTAGACAGCGTAGTCTACTGGTTGCAGGCACTGGCTTACCAGCACTCAGTAATTCAAACTCCTCGGGAAAGCTCTCCTGCTGGGCTCGTCTCAACAATTCCCTCTCAGCATTCTTGTAGTCGTCGGCAGAGAGACGGACCTGGTCAGCTGCCGCCCCGTGGCGGGAACGTGCGATGGCCTCTGTCATCTCGAGAAGTGAGGACCGGTGAGCAGCTGGCAGTGATGAGCTTTGGGTTATCGTGGCGAGGCAGCAGACGGTAGGTTTACGCAATTCTGCAGCGTCCTCCATCTCTGCCGTGGTAGGTAGAGAAGGCCAGGCATCTGGTGACTGTTGCAGGAATCCTGGACCCTGACTCCACCTGCTGTTACTGGACAGCTCCAACAGTGTCTTCCCCCGCGTGATGTCGTCAGCTGGGTTGTTGGCCGAGTCCACATACCTCCAAGCATGGGCATCAGTCAGCTCCTGGATCTCGGCTACCCGTGTTCCGACGAACACCTTATACCGACAGGAGTCAGATCGGAGCCATGTGAGGACCGTGGTGGAGTCGGTCCAAAGGATGACATCACGACTAGGCACTGTGAGCTCTCTCTGCAGAAGTGAGGCTAACTGCGCAGCTGTTAGTGCAGCACACAGCTCAAGCCTCGGCATTGACAGCTGCTTCTTTGGGGCCACCCTGGATCTCGCAGACAGGAAAGACACTTCTACACGGCCATCAGGACTCTCGGCTCGCAGGTAGGCCACAGATCCATAGGCCTTTTCAGACGCATCTGCGAAGATGTGTAGGTCTCTCTGGCAGCTTGAGGTGTCCAGCTCCGGGCTCACGTAGCAGCGGGGCAGTGAGATCTGGGAAAGGTGTTGCAACTCCTCTTCCCAAGTCAGCCAAGGTTGCAGCACTTCATCAGGGAGTGATGGGTCGTCCCACTCTCTCCGTTTGTCCCACAAATGCTGCACCATGACTTTAGCGCGGGTTGTGAAGGGAACAATAAATCCCAAAGGATCATACAAGCGGGCCAAGACCCGGTATATGTTCCTCATGGTGGGTGTAGGGCGGTCCAGCATCCGGTACTTGTACCTCAAGGTGTCAGAGTTGCAAAGCCAGCGGAGCCCCAGAGCCAGCTCTTGGGGGTCAGCACTGGACTCGTTGAGCCACAGCTCACTGCTCTCAGACCTGGCTTCTTTTGGCAGGTGGCTGATGACATCCGGGATGTTACTGGCCCATTGACGCAACTCGAATCCACCTGAAGCCAGCAATGAGGTAAGCTGGTCCACCAGGCGTCGGGCATCGTCCACCGAGGGAAGGCTCTGCAGACAGTTGTCCACATAGAACGATTTCTCTATGGCCTCGCGGACGTCCTCTCCCTGCTGGCTATGGTCCAACACGTGCTTCTGCAACGCGAACGTGGCACAGCAGGGACTACACGTCGTGCCAAATGGTAAGACTTGCCAGACGTAGATGCTGGGCGGTTCCTCTGTCTTCAGGTTGCGCCACAGGAAGCGAAGTAAGGGCTTGTCCTCAGGGAGTAACCTCACCTGATGAAACATGCCCTTGATATCGCTGCTAACTGCAACGGCATGTTCTCTGAAGCGCAGTAGGACACCGATGAGACTGGAACTCAGCGTGGGCCCTGGCAGCAGCAGTTCATTCAGGTTGTCTCCCTTGTACACGAATGAACAGTTAAAGACGATCCTGTTCTTTTCGTTGTGGCACACCATGTGGTGCGGGATGTACCAGGATTCTGCTGCTGCTCTTAGCTCTTCCTCAGATACCTTCACTGCATAGCCGGCCTTCTCTAGCTTGTCAATCTCTGCACAGTACGCCTCTGCGCGCTTTGGATCTCTCAGCAGACGCCTTTCTGTGCTGCGTAGATTGGCCAACACTGCCTCCTTAGGTGCACAGAGCTGTGGCATGTTCTTCACCCTTAGAAGAGGAGTAGCGTAGCGCTGGATACCATCTACAGCGATGCGGGTGGTCTTTGTTTCCAGCAGGTGGACAGCGTCCTGGTCCTGCCTGGAGCGTGTGACCAACTTCTCACTCCTATAGGGGAGAACATCTAACTGCCACAGTCTTTCGACGCTCTGAAGGAGCTCAGCAGTAGGTGAGAGGGTTGAGAGGTGCATACAGTTTTGCACTGAGGGCTGTAGTCTGCTTTGTCGAGTTGGACCCTGTAAGACCCAGCCTAGCCTCGTCTTCACTGCCGCTGGAGTTCCAGGTGGTCCCAGGCGCACTGGCTCCATTGGAGTGACGAGGTGTGGGTGGTCGGACCCAATCAACAGCAGGGGGGTTACTCCATCTAGGGCCTTGAGGGGAATGCCTTGCAAATGCTTGTGCTTCCTTTGAAGTGCCTGGATGGGGTAGGAGTGCTTCGCCAGACTCAGCTGGTCAGCTGTGAATGCTCTGTTTATCCTGAAGGACTTCTTCGGCTGGTCCACTGGCGAGATGGAGAATGACACAGCAGTGCCATGTAGAACTCTGACATCCTGCCGAACAGTCCGAAGGGCCAGATCTTCAGGCTGACCAGTCAGTCTAAGGCTTTGGGCAGCTGCCGGGAGGATAATGGTCCGCTCTGACCCATCATCAAGGATGGCATACGTCTCCATGGAGTGCGGGCCACTTCTCAGCAACACTTTAGCCACTTTGAGAAGCACTTGACTGCAGCCAGAGCGCCTGTCTAGATAGAGGACCTCACTGGGTGTGCTGACAAAGCAGGTTAGGTTCTCTGTCTCAGTGGCAGGCTTGGCATTTGCCTCTTGCGGAGCAGGCTTTGCATTCACCTCATGCAAGGCTTGCAAGTGTTTACCTTTGCACTTCTGACACGGTAGCTTCAGACGACACTGTGCCGCCTGGTGCAAGCGGCCACATCGCCAGCATCTTTTGTTGGTCTTGATCCACGATGTTCTCTGTTCCACCGTGAGCTGGTCAAAGTTGGCACACTTGTCAAGGAAGTGCTGGTTGTTGTTGCAATAAGGGCAATATGCCGTCTTCTCTGGCTGCTTACCATTGGGGGGTGGCTTGGCTGATTCTGGGGTGCTCTCCGGCTGATCTGTCGTATGCAGAACGCTGGTGCTCTTAACAGCCTTGCCATCAGGGCGGCGCTCGTTCTTGGGCTTTGGACCACTCTTGTTATCACTGTTCAATGACTCATACACTGTCTCCTGGATCTTCAGCTCGTAGCTGAGCCAGTCAGCAAAGTGCAGAAGGCTTGGAATGGTGATACGCATGGGGTACAGGTACCTCTTGAACTCCGCCCGCATGTCCTGAGGCAGTTTAGACAGCAATCGGGATACGTGGGAACCACAGCAGAGCTCTGTCTGTCCACTGTCCCCAAGCTGATCCAACAAACCGACCAGTGCTCTGACTTGGAGTGCAAACCGCTTGAAGCCTTTGGTGTCGCCACGCGCAACGCTCTGGGCATCCATCAGGTCTGCGATCTTCCTGAGAGCTAACTGGTGCGGCTGCCCATACTGCTCAGTAAGGCTGGCCATTGTATCGGTGTAGGGCTGCGAGGAGTTGGTGTAAGAGTCGGCAATGAGCAGAGCCTCTTCGAACTTTAGGTGGTCGACCAGTATCTGGTACTTGAAGCGCTCTGTTGCATTCTGTGGGAGCAAATTCTCCAGTGCGACCTTGAGCCTCGCAAACTCTCTCGGGTCCCCTTTGGTGAACGCAGGAATTGTGGGCTTTGGGCCACGGTAGACAGTCTCACGCTGAGGGGTGGGTAGCGGCTCACCATACAATGACTCACACCTTGATGGCGTATATGGTGGGCAGTATTCTGGTGTCGATGCCCGAACTACTGGGTCGGGCGGCTGCGGCAGCGGTTGCTGCGTTGTATTCAGGTCCCTCAAGCGTGCAGTAAGCTCAGCTACCAGGCTATGTACCGCTGGAGGCGGTATCGGAGGCACATCATATGCTGCAGGTGGGGGTGGCAGCGGCCACTCACCATCATCTCCTGGAGGTGGCGGAAGACCACTGGTTTCAGCAGGTGGTGGCGGTGGAAACGCGAACTGCGAAACATCTTCCTGCTTGATAGGGCGCAGCTGTGGATGTGGAACCGATGCCTGGAGATGAGAGGGAACAGACTGTGGTCGAGGTGGAGGGTCTAGAAGAGCAGCACTGGTGTCAAGTCGCCTATGCAGATCCAACATCTGTTGCTGCATCCTCTGGTTATCCTCCACTATCCTATGAAGCACAGCAAGGACTTCAGGTGCAGTCTCTGGAACAGGCTTACGGTGCACAGCGGGTGTACTCTGGAACAGGGGGCCAGCAGAATCAGGTAAGTGGAGATACTTGGTTCCGGCTGCCTGTGCGGCACCCCAGTCTTCATCCAGTGGCGGAGGTGTGAGAGGCGTCATCCTGGCGTATCTCTCTGAAGCTCCCTCCAAGCTGTGGTAACGCTGTCGCTCTGGTTGGTAAGCTGCTTCCCAGGGGGTGTAGGCGGACCGCTGCTGTGCTGGGTAGTCGACCACGTAGTCTTCCATCCAGGCTGGTTGCCGTGCAGCACGGCGGGGACGCACATCTGCGGGAGGTGGGGACCTTCTCTGATCAGGGAACATCTTCAATCAATCCTTAGTAACCACACTATCCTCGCTGGGGCCTCCAATTTGTTCTGATGGACAATCTAATAATAAGTTCTAGGATCTCTGTGGCCACTTCGGGGCATCTGTTAGAATGCACACTCAAGAATGTTTCCTTCTTCAGATTTATTTCTTTCAATTCAATTACAGATGTGCTTTATTAAACACCATTTATGTTTATGGACATAAGTGTCAAATTACACGTGTGTGTGGTTCTGTGAAAACAATAAACACAGAAGAAATAATAATTACTACACTGCTAAACAGTGACAAATAATACAGGTAGCATGGCTTAAGTATTATACATTCACAGCTTACATTTACAGGTAGGCTAGCCAAAGCAGTTAGCTTACAATAAGCATGACATAGCATGCTAGTTTAGCATCCATTAATTGCAACATAAGTTTAACATTACTAATTAGCCATTTACTTAGGCCTCTAGACCTCTTCTCAACCTTTAAGTCAATCTCTAACAACGGACAGGGCAATTTACCTTATTCAGCAAACATATTAGAAGTGCTATAACTTATCTAACACTGCCAACATTACCAAGCTAAAGTATATTCCCGGTTAAGTCGCGGTAAATTACGGCCGTCATTTTCGGGTCTAACAAGATGATACAACTATAATTTTACTTAGAAAGCTACATAACAACACAGTGGAATACTCACATGTTTATGAACGCACACAAGGCACAAAACAAGTCAGAAACACCGTCTACAATTGTCATAAGAACTATAAACTGCTACTTTACAAAGTAGCCTCACATCGGTGCTCTTCAAATCTCTATTAACCTGACGTTATGGAGTCAGTTCACTTGTGCATGCGGAGAACACGTGTACTCCTATTGGCTGCTGACGTAGCTACCAATTAAAGGGCAGGTCAGTCCTTTGCTAGCAAGGTTTCGCTTCCCTCCCTTGAACAGTATATAACTCGTCTCCATGGTCGAGCTGCAGTGTCTCTGATTGAAGCTATTGTGGCGCGTGGGTTGGTGTGCGCTTTCACTATGGTTGCCAGATTAAAACAAATAAACGCAAATTGGTGATGGAAAAATCAAGATTCGAGACATATCTGAATTACGCTGTATTTATGCACAAAAGGTTTCAATATTTTTATTTTACTTATTTACAGCGTAAATGGTTTTCAAATTTAAGTCTTTATTTTAGTTTCCCATTTGAATGCCAGTGATAGAAACTATTGAACTAGTGTCGTTTTCCTTTTTAAGTTTTTCATGTAACTTGGATATCCAATGAACGGAAGGTACACGGACCCATGGCCGTTTTTCTCGCTTTACTTTCGGTATCCAATCGCAGAACAAAAGGGATTTGTACGGCCCTCGATTGCATTTACGTCACGTGGTGGCTCTGGTATTGGCTCCGAGGTATGTACAGATGCTATGATAGACATTCGTAGCGCCCAATAAACAGCTATGGACAATTGTAAACGATGCTTCCGCTACGAGAAATGCAATAGGTAGGTCCCCAGACTAAATATCACTTGTGATTTTAGTTTGGCATTCGCCAGGCTAGTGATTTTGAGTATTTCAAAGAAATGTGGGAAGATCACTGAAGCTATTGTCAGCATGCGCCTGCCTGTGCGCTGAATTGCGCATAGGACTTAATTCAATGGGGAAAGGCCAGACGGCTCTCACCCAATCCTGTTCTCTTATGATGAGCCCCGTGTAACCTTATAGGCCTATGTCCACATGAGTGATAAATATAAAGGTAAATAATAAACATATTCAGAACAGTAATGATCCTGAAAGTTAAAGTGTTGAGCCTAATACGGTGTCCTGACACAAGTAAGCGGTATCATAAGCAAGAATTTACAGTAATTTAGGGGTGCTGTGAATGCAAAAAATGTTGATGGGGTGCCTTGAGCTCAAAAAGTTTGAGAACCACTGGACTAAAGCAAAAATAGATATTTCAGATTTTAGTTGCATTTTTGTCATGTGTCAAGTGTCCCCGAACATGTACAGTAGGTTGCATAAGGAAAGAGAGAGGGGTGGGGAGGATCCGATCCAGGCTCCTGTAATTTAGGGTATCTACTTCTACTGTATGTACTGTAACCAGAAAGAATCATTGTGGGTTTTCAAACTTTGGCAGTGGCATAGCCTAATATTGACAAACTAGAAAAGCACTGAGAGAGCGCAGACCTCCGCCAAGGCAATGTGGACAAAGACACAACATAAATTCCAGATTGTGTTCTGGATCACTGATCGTACCAAAATTGTCGGAATATGTAGGATGCCACCGCCCCCAAAGAAAAAAAAAAGTGCGCTGGTAGATGTTGTGGAGGTAGTAAAAATATTGTAAAAGGTAGGAAAAAAGGTAGTAAATGGTAGTAAATTCAGCACCAGGATTCCTGTATATACCCTGGTCTGGATTCCCTGATATAACATGACTGGCAATTGTGTGGGAGCTTAACCTACGAAGGGAGTTAAACCTACCCAGATCTACGATGTGACTTTCTTTTGAAAATACTATTCAAAATTCTATACAAAAAATCACCCCACCCCCTCCATGCATGCACAAATGCAAGCAAGTACTCTCACAAACTCACATGAGCACAGAGAGAGAGAAAGAGACAGATGGAGTATTTTTCAGTGTTTAGGATTTGTAGCCAGCCAAACCATTTCATTCATAAGTAAGCCTATTCTTTGTTGTTTAAAGTGGGCCAAAAGTAAGTCAATTAAATTTAGGTGAAGTCCAGTAAAATTAGATTTGGCTCACATCAGATAGTCGCCATAAGAGAGTCTTTAAAGAGGCCCTATGCAAGTCCAGTTGTGAGGTGTTTTTTCTCATGAGTTAAGGTGCCTACAGACCAAAGATCCGTGACGAGACGTTCTAAAAACCTGGACGTTCTAAAACTCTGAAACTGCGATTTGACATGATAAGTCTTTTGTGACGGCTTGCAACTGCCTGCAACAACCTGTGGCGATTGATTCACACCGCCGCTACTACTCTTTGAAACCGTTTCATCTCGTCGCAGATCTTCAGTCTGAATTGGCCTTTACAGTTAAAGTGATACTTAGTGTGATGGTCGTGTCACTGTCGCTCAATGATGGAGATAAAAAGATAGGCCAATTCTGGAATGCCTCTCTGCTTTTATTTTTCTCTGCATTCACAAAATAAAACAATCACTTTGTCAGAATGGCAGTCACGACTGCATCACATCTCCAGCAGAATAGAGCTCTGACTGGAGAAGTACAGAAAACGCAAGAGCTTAAAAATTAACAGAAGTGAAAGTAAATTAAAATTGCAGCTGCAAAGCCTCTTATTTAACTGGTAGTGAATGGGCACGACACGATTACCTTTCTACATGTAGAGACTGGCAATTTAGAAAAATAAAAATGCCAATATCATAAATATAGCCTTCAGTAGTTTTTGAGGAATTCATGTTAACTGAAATAGGGTTCATTTTTACTACGTTGCATTAAACTGGATACCCACAGGTTAATATAACAGGGTTTTCAGTACCACTGGGTTTTATGTGTCTCAAGTTGGCTATGTTGCTGTGCTTTGTTTAATATCCTGGGAAATGCAGGTCATGTGAATGATACTGTATGTCAATTAACACTGGGTTTAGCATTACAAAATGTCCTTTGCACTTTATTTACAACTTTTGTTAATTTAACCGTCTTTTAACATATTTGTTTACATTTAATGAGTAAAGGCATGAGTGTCTAGCCTTATTAACACAGTTACAGAAATTCTGTAAAACAGGGTGCACTACAGTTCAAATAGATAAGAGAGGCCCCATCTCTAAGGCCATAGGAAAGTCTCCGTAGCCTACAACTGTGTCCAACAGCTCCATCTAAAGGTTAAATGGCGATACACCAGTTTGACACATGTGGTTTAATAGCTCCATCTTGTGACCAACAGATGACATACAAATGCTAAAGATTTATGGGACTCAGATAAGTGAAAAAGTAATTGGGCAAGGGCTGAGTGGAAGATAAGACTTTGATATCTGGTTAGACACATTCAAATAGCCTATTATTTCCAGCTTTAAATGGGCATGCACCCCTACGAGACCCAAAATAACCTAGGAAAGACTCTCGGTGTCTCCCGGAGACATTACATGTGTTAGGCTTCTGCAAAATAAAATCAGCATCAGCATTATTCTTAGCCTGATATGATCATCCGCTTTCACATCGTTTCACTTGGTGCAAAGCGTCTGAAACATCTCCATTGGCAATCGTTTCCTCTCTAGAGGGTGCTATGTGCCATGCAGTATGAAACATTTGATATAGTTCATTAAAAACGCATATAATAAATGTTTTGCTATCTCAACTGGAGGTAAGTGATGTCCGTGCACAATATTGTGGCTTCAGTTTCTCACTCTGTTTGCTGAATAATGGCCCGCACGCATGTGTGTCGTGAAAACGTGTCGTTATCCTGCAGACTGACTGCAGGATAAATGTACGGAACCAGCAGGCGCCATTCGCCTGGCTACATTCCTGGCGCAGACACATTTTTGTAATGTGTTTGTGACACTGGTATGTCTATGTTGTCCTGTCTGTTGTGTAACTATGGAGTTATATTTGCTAACCTGTAAAAAAAATCTATATATCTTAAGGCATACTGTGTTAATAGGAATATACCGGAGTGAATTCAAGCATAGCCCTGATGAAAGAGCTTGCTAAATGCACTAGTTAGCGAGTAATAATAATTTGGTATAGCACAGACCGAACGCGAACGCAGAAGCAAACAGGCACTTTACACTGAATCAATGGGACTTGACTGTTGGAAACCGAAAGTAAGATCTGAGGTTACATTGACTCAATGTTAAGTGTTTCGCGTTAGGTCTATGCTGGTCGAAATTCTTTCATTTCATGCGAAATATATTGCTGTTAGAAGGCTCGTGCAGCAGGGCTATGCTTAAAGCAATATACCCGAGTAAGTTTAAGCATAGTCCTGCTGCACGAGCCTTCTAACAGCAATATATTTCGCATGAAATGAAAGATTTTTGAACAGCACAGACCTAACGCGAACGCACAACACTTTACATTGAGTCAATGTAACCTCAGATCTTACTTTCGGTTTCCAACAGTTAAGCTAGTTATCGCTAACAACAAGTTTAGCAATAATAGTTAGTTTGGGCTAAGTTATGCTACGAAGCTTGTGGAAATGGTAACCTTCAACACAACACTGCTGATAACATTGCGATCGTAATGTCCGGTAAGTGCGGCACAAAGTGCTCCTTATGGGACAGCCCTTAGGCGTGTTCGAGATGTAAAGCCGCCTGCAGCCGGCTGCAGCCAAGCAATGCATTATGGTTAGACGCGGTGTCCGACTTCCGGCTGCATCCCACCCCCATGACGTAACTCAGTATTCCGATTGGTTTGAAACTCCTCATGACAAATATGACACCCACCACGTTGTACTCACTAGGCGTGTTTGAGATGTAAAGCCGCCTACAGCCGCCTGCAACCGGCTGCAGCCAAGCGATGCATTGTGGTTAGACGCAGTGTTCGACTTCCGGCTGACTTCACCAAGCTTGTGAATGCGTCACCAAAATACGCCCACAGCACGTCACTCAAAACTCGTGGTATCAAGGCGCCTGCAGCCGAAACCCGCATCTCCTTTTCTCGGCTGCAAGAGGATGCATCCCACCCCCATGACGTAACTCATTATTCCGATTGGTTTGAAACTCCTCATGACAAATATGACACCCACCACGTTGTACTCACTGAAAATGGGCTTATTTGAATGAGCTGCTGCTAAGCAGTATGCAAGTTTTGCCCAATGAAATAGCCTTATTGCTCTCCAGCATGGCTTGGTTTGCCATCTCAAATATAAAAATGCATTGCAACAATAATTTATTAAGCAACATTATATGATTTATTTCGCCAGTTATCACGTTCATTTTAATGATGAAATGAGGGGATTCAAGCTGTTTTCAGTGCAAACAAACTTCTGCGATATCTCCTGACATCACGTCCACGTTCACGTGTGTTTGGCTACAGCCAGCTGTAGCTGTGTTGTCCACCTTGTCCTCCATGCTTTTCCACTCCCACCGACGTATTTCCGTAGATCTCGCTGGCTCTGGCTACAGCCTGTAGCCGTACCGACTCTGAACACGAACGAGCTTACTGAAAATGGGCTTATTTGAATGAGCTGCTGCTAAGCAGTATGCAAGTTTTGCCCAATGAAATAGCCTTATTGCTCTCCAGCATGGCTTGGTTTAAGTCAAAAAGCCATCTCAAATAAGCATTTCATACCACATTACTATTTTTTACAAAACGCCTTCAAACAAAACTCTGTTTCTCTTGCATTGCAACAATAATTTATTAAGCAACATTATATGATTTATTTCGCCAGTTATCACGTTCATTTTAATGATTAAATGGGGGGATTCAAGCTGTTTTTAATGCAAACAAACTTCCGCGATATCTCCTGACATCACGTCCATGTTCACGTGTTGTATGGCTGTAGCCAGCTGCAGCTGTGTTGTCCACCTTGTCCCCCATGCTTTTCCACTCCCACCGACGTATTTCCGTAGATCTCGCCGGCTCTGGCTACAGCCTCTAGCTGTACCGACTCTGAACACGAACGAGCTTCTTATCTGCCGAAATTCATGCACTTTAACAGCAAGTTAAATCATGAGGACCCACTTCCTGGAGTCATGAGGCTAATTCTGCTAATTCTGGGCGGCGCAAGCATTTATGCAGTGGAGAAGCTCATTCTGTAACATTGAAGTCTATGGCAGAATCCAAGAATTCCACAGAAATTTTAAAAGCCTTATTTTTCTGAGTAATGGATGTACATTTGGGGCATGGTATGGTGATCTCCAAAGCCCCCTGCCCCATTTCATATCATTGTCAAGACCATGTGACCCCATTCTGTAGAAAATGAACTTTTAATCAGGTGTGCTGTTAATGTGCTAAAGTTTTTTTTTTCATTTTTTTTATTTTTATTTTTATTTTTAGATCATGTCAAAATCATACAATACATCAATGTCCATGGTGTACAAAAATACAAAAAATAAAATTTGCGTTATCTAGCTTTACTTGGATTTTGCATCTAAGGAGGTTGACTGCTTGGGGTGCCAGCTGCCACTGATTAGGGCGGCAGCTCACTGGGAGGCCGTGGCCAGGCTAGCTCGGGTGACTCCAATTTGCTCCCATAGACATGAACTACCACGACATATCTGGCTCCTGAAGGATCTGTGTGTGTAGTGCACATAGTGCACTCTACTGGAGTGCACTCGCGCGGATTGGAACACACTAAGCTTGTTCGTGTTCAGAGTCGGTACGGCTACAGGCTGTAGCCAGAGCCAGCGAGATCTACGGAAATACGTCGGTGGGAGTGGAAAAGCATGGGGGACAAGGTGGACAACACAGCTGCAGCTGGCTGTAGCCAAACACACGTGAACGTGGACGTGATGTCAGGAGATATCGCGGAAGTTTGTTTGCACTGAAAACAGCTTGAATCCCCTCATTTCATCATGAATGAACGTGATAACTGGTGAATTAAATCATATAATGTTGCTTAATAAATTATTGTTGCAATGCAAGAGGAACAGAGTTGTGTTTGAAGGTGTTTTGTTAAAAATAGTAATGTGGTATGAAATGCTTATTTGAGATGGCAAACCAAGCCATGCTGGAGAGCAATAAGGCTATTTCATTGGGCAAAACTTGCATACTGCTTAGCAGCAGCTCATTCAAATAAGCCCATTTTCAGTGAGTACAACGTGGTGGGTGTCATATTTGTCATGAGGAGTTTCAAACCAATCGGAATAATGAGTTACGTCATGGGGGTGGGATGCATCCTCTTGCAGCCGAGAAAAAGGAGATGCGGGTTTCGGCTGCAGGCGCCTTGATACCGCGAGTTTTGAGTGACGTGCTGTGGGCGTATTTTGGTGACGCATTCACAAGCTTGGTGAAGTCAGCCGGAAGTCGAACACTGCGTCTAACCACAATGCATCGCTTGGCTGCAGGCGGCTGTAGGCGGCTTTACATCTCAAACACGCCTACTGTTAGTTTATTCTGATGATAATTCTGGTTTTTCATTGGTTCAGTCAGTTGTCACTCCAAACAGACCCTCACGTATTAGAAAGATTCTATAATCTGTAAATTTTGCACCATTGTATTAACTTGAAAAGCTGTCAGAAAATCTCAATTTTGCAAAAGGGCAGTTTGTTTTACAATTTTATTTTACAATAATTATTTTTAATGTTAATCATTGCTTGCTCATTGTTAATATATGATGAGAAGAAAGCTGCCAAAGTAGAAATGTGGGACATATTGGCCAAGATATCTTGCCTGGAAGACCAAAAAGTATAGTCTGGCATCGAGAGATAAACCGAACTTAATTGTGGGCTGAACAACGCTAGCCTGACACAGCCCGACCATAATACTGCTGTTCATCCGTATTCATGGTCTGGAGGTTCTTTAACCTGACACGATTATAGGGTGGGGGAAGGGCATTCAGTTCTGGTTTGAAACGATTGGACAGCTCTTCTAATCAGCTTCGCTTATTATTATCTAACGATGTAAACACGCCCCAGAACACGTACCCAGACCATGGATACGGATGAACATTCGTATTATGGGCGGGCTATGTCAGGCTAGAACATCACTGCTATCTTTCAAACTACTTCTGGACGCAACGGGATAGCCAAAGGCCAATCGGTGAAGCTAGTCCTAAACACATAGAATGTTATGATTAGAAGTCACCAAAGGCGTCATCCAATAAAATTCCCTAGGGCTTGCTACTAGACGTACAGGCTGAGCAAATTAATTTCACGTGGGAGCATACGTATTTTTGTGAAGTGAGCTGTCTGCCATGATACTCTCAAGTTGGCAGATGTTATTGCATTTTCCATCTTTAATATAAATAGTTTTGCTTCCTTGTTAGCGTCAGGCAAACACACTTGTTTTCTTAACACAAACTACTTCAAATTCAAACTGCAAGTGATCTTGTTGGAAAACAAGCACGAGCATGCATGCAGAATTACTTATACCCGGCTTGACCTATAGATGCTTCAGCTCATCCTCAGTTGACATTCATGAAACGTTTTCAGTTTGTTTATCTAGAAGGGGCTATGTCAAGCCCCGTTTTCGTCACTTATCTTGGATCTACTTACTCTGGTTTTGTGAAATATCCCCCAGGACTGACACCATGCTGCCACTCTAAATGCTGGGACACCAGTGTCAGGTTGCCCTATTGTACAGGCCCCATCCTGAAGGAACAAATGTGTCATCTTTCCACCAGTGTTGATGCTTGAAAAACCCACAAAACCAATAAGTTGTAGAACCCATGCAGGTACTAATTTAGGCACACCAGTGACTGGCACTCACCTGGCAGCACTTGAAGCCCAAAATGAAATGACTGGCAGTAGAACACTGTTACTGGCCATTCTGGCACTTTCTTGGTTGGCACTACACACACATTTGGCTGTGTTGCACATTCCATGATTGCCTGATGCTTACAAGCTATACCTCAATGTAAATGTGACAAATCAACGATGAAATTACTTTACAGGAGTTGTAATGGGCCATTTGTCAAGTTTCCTTACTTTATATACAGCTTTTTTGTGTATAGGTTTGCATATTTTTGTGTAGTCTCAGTATAAAAGTGAAATGGTTGCTGTGATACCTCAGTGGGCAAAGTTTGAGTTTGTGTTAACAGATCCTATGAGTACTGTATTTTCTTAGTAAACGTAAATAAAGAAAAATGGTTCGATGACCACATCCCGGTGAAAAAAAAACTATGTTGACATTTTTGTATTACAGCAGGGTCATAGAAATCTTCAGTAGGAAGGGCAAACTCAGGTCCAAATCATCTCGGGTGAGTTTCACAAACAAAAGGTTAATGTGTTTAGGAAAGACTGTCAATGCAATTATGTTGCCATTGTGTATTAACATTTCCGTGACCCATTTAGAGGGGTTTAAAATAGTTAAGATGATTGATACCATGGCCATCTTATAAAGATACCAGTGTTACTTTACCAGTGTTACTTGTGTTACTTTACTGACTCTTATATATAATGACTCTAACATTATGTATAAAATGTTTTTCCAGGTGTGCTCCCATTCCTCACAGACAGATAGGAAGTCTTTCCAATGGCTCTTATACAGTGCAGTACTGTACAGTGGAGAGGTGATTACATATCTTATATATTTAACCAATGTGATTCTTAGTTGAAGCTCTGATGAATTCCATACACATCAACACACAACAAGGGTTTGACAGCCAAACTAAATTCCAGTATGGCACTGATGTATTATATAAAGATACTTCCTAGACTGAAAGACCACAAGGATGTTGATGGCTCATATCTGTGCCAATGATGTTGACGTTAATGCATTCACTATTTTATAAATGTTGATGTTGCACCAATAGGCCTATTAAAGAAAATACCAAAAGATTATCAGCAGTCGACACAAGAGCTCAATTATCCAATTATTTTATGGACTGCATGAAGATGCCTAGCCTGGCACGCCCTCCTCAGTGACGTAATACCTTTGGCATTGCTGTCACTGGTCTGGCCAGCTACTGATCTAAACAGCGTTATTAAATGCTGCATTAAATTACTTTTAAAGGTATTCTACACAGGTTGCAGATAAAATATCTGAACCAGACCATAGCCGGCTTGGCCAAAGCTGAAATGGCTGCTGCAGATGCCAAAATTTTCTGAAGCTGAAGCTGCCCCATATCACAGTAGCAAGGTGTGGCGAACGTGTATCTTCACTATCATCGATGACAGTTGGGTAGTGATTGGGTTATCTTTTTTTATATCTTTATATATTGCTACTTTTAAAGCTCTACTAGTGTCTGAATGATACATACAAGTACTTGTACATGGGCCTATACCCCAGCCATGCTTCATTATTAAATTGAACATGCTTCTCCTATTCACATGAGTTCCTAAACACGTTATGTCCCAGTGTTAGAATGCTTATCAGCTTTAGGCATATCTGTTTACTGTTGCTCCCTTCTGTCAGGGCAAGTGTGCAATGGCAATGTTGTGGCTCGTAACTAAGTAATATGACTGTGTAAAAGTATTTGTTTAATTGTGATTTAAAATTAAATCATCAAAATTATAGTATTACTACTAGTCTTAGCAAGATAGGGTAAACCTAATTGCTCTTGTTTGTTCAGAGCAGCCTGAACAAACTGTCTGTCTACATCTCATAGATACTGTATCTTTTTTATTACTTTAATACACTGCAGCCCCAAAAGATTCTGTGCTTTATCTTTACACTGCCCCAAACCCCATTATCTTAACTGCATCATCCCCCTGCACACTAAAAAGGTTTCATGCGCTTTGGGACCAAAAATCAGAGATTAAATCTTTCAGGTCACTTCATTGGTTTAAAGTAGTGCTGTCAAGCGATTAAAATAATTAATCGCGATTAATCGCATTTTTTCCGTAGTTAACTCATAATTAATCGCGATTAATCACACATTTCTTTCTATTCTAAATGTCCCTCGATTTCTTTTTGTCCCATTTTTATTTATTTATTTTCATTTTAATGCTGTTATCAGCATTCATTGGTGGGGGTGAATACCAATTTAAAAGAAAAGAAAACCCAGTTACAGCATCAGAAATTATTAACATGTTCAAGTACTGCCAGAGAGATGTTGATGTCTTTTATGTTGCTAGTTCACATGTTTACAAAAAAAAAAAAAAAAAAAAACATGGATGGTGGCCCTTTAAATTATACTAACCTATATTTTAAAGAGGCTCAATGAAAATATGGCATTATGGTCTACATGAGTAAACCTACAGTACATTGCATGAGCATACCTTTAAAATGCATTTTGCCATATTGGCAATTGCCCTGCAAGAAGCTCTCATTTTAGTGACAAGGTCATACGTTCAGAATCAGGTAGGCTATAGGCTATGCCTCTCCTTTGCACAAATTCTCTCTCTCAGTTGCGCTCCGACCTGTTTCACCTCTCTCACTCGCGCTGCAATTTTGAAACTTATATTAGCCTATGTGCGGGGTATTCAGTTCAAGAGAAGGGATTTCTAAGTGACAACATTAATCCTCAAGCTAGTTAACAACCTAAATATGCGAACATGCGAGTGAGCGTCAACAATTGTGTCGGTAAAATATTTGTTTTCACTGACATCAAATGACGCTCACAAACATTCTCTCTCTCAGTTGCGCTCCGACCTTCATCTCTCTCACTCGCGCTGCAATTTTGAAACCCATATTAGCCTATTTGCGGGGTATTCAGTTCAAGAGAAGGAATTTCTATGTGATAATATTAATCCTTTACCTCACTCACGTCAGATGTAGCGCTACGCGCGTTCATCTGATATTCAGCGATAGACGAATTATTTCAGGAGCCAGAAATCCTTGAATCTAACTGGGCAAACGGCTTGTCCATCAATTTAATTGACGTACACTGCAGCCAACCACATCGAAACCAACCGAAGACGCTCGTTACGTTTGTTGGATTGGTTGGATTCAAAACAGTTGCTTCTTCGCTACGTCACACCCTCTACAGCAGCCAGCGGCCCTGATTGGTCCGGTTAGAGAATAATGGCTTGAAATCTCTCTGATGGGCTTCAACATCAGATCGTTGCGCGGAAGTGCCTTACGAAAGTTACGTAGCGCATGATCTGACGTGAGTGAGGTAAATTAATCCTCTATCTAATTAACAACCTAAATATGCGAACATGCGAGTGAACGTCAACGATTGTGTCGGTAAAATATTTATTTTCACTGACATCGGAGCAGTAGAGCAGAGTGCAGACACATCTACACCGTGTGTGGAGTGTGTGTGTAGGATACTGTAGGCATGAGTAGCCTAGGTCCTAGACTAAGCAGTAGGCCTACTTCAAGCCTAGTACAAACACAGGACATACTGAAACGTCGGGAGGTGTTGGAATATCGGAGATTTTTTTTTTTTTTCACATTCCATTGATAATGGCGGGTCAAATGCGTTAATCGCGCGTTAAAAAAATTGACGGCGTTAAAATGGGTTTGTGTTAATGTTGTTATTAACGCGTTAAACTGACAGCACTAGTTTAAAGGTAACTGATAGTGTTTTTGACTCCACAGTCTCAGAGAAGAGGCTAGATCTGAGGATTGTGCTGTTGGGGAAGACTGGAGCAGGGAAGAGTGCCTCAGGCAACACCATCCTCGGGACAAGAGAATTTCAATCAAGTTTCGCCCTAACTGCTGTGACAGAAGAGTGTAGGACAGCAAGAGCTGAAGTGGATGGAAGAGATGTGTGCATCACTGATACTCCAGGCCTCTTTGGCATTGGCAGCAAACAAACATGAAGAGATCAAAAGGAAGGTTGCAAAGGGCATCTTAACCTTATCATCCAGCTGAGTAGTATATCACACATGAAGATAACGCCACAGTGACGATTCAGGAGATATGTGGGAAAAACTCAGACAAATACACAATGGTGCTGTTCACTCATGGAGACAGACTGAAGAATGTAACAATTGAGCAATCAATAAGTCAGAGTGAAGAATTCAAAAAGGTCACTGATCAATGCAGAGGGGGGTATCATGTCTTTAACAATGAGGACCCACAGAATCACTCCCAGGTGAATGAATTGCTGCAGAAGATTGATAAGATGGTAGCAGTGAACGGAGGACACTACACCAGTGAGATATACCAGCAGCATGAAGGTGAGCTGAGGCAATACCAGCAAGGACATGAGGCGAGAATATTGGAGAAGGAGGTGGAGGTTGAGGGGGAGGAGATGAGGCTATTGGAGGCGGGGATGGAGCGATTAGGGAAGAAGGGGAGGCACTTGGAGGAGAGGAGGCGATGGGAGGAGTTGAGGCCATGGTATGAGAGGTGGCGATTGGAGGTGGAGAGGATGCAATTGGAGGAGAAAAGGAGGCAACAGGAAGAATGGAGGCTGCTAGAAGAGAAGGTGGATACTGAGATGGAGGAGATGAGGCAATTGATGAAGGACACGTGGCAATTAGTGGAGGATATGACAGCAATAATAGAGAGGGAGGTGAAGGAGGAGAGACAATTGGAGGAGGAGAGGAGGCGATGTCAGAAGAAGATGAAGATGATTATTGTGAAGGAGACGGTGAAGATGAGTAGATGGGAGGAGAGGCGGCAATGGAGACAGAGGCCGCAAAGGGAGAGGCAAAAGAAGGTGGAGATTGAGAGGGAGAAGATGAGGCTTGAGAAGGTGAAGGGTGGGCGATGGGATGAGCCGATGAAGATGCTTCTTGATGAGGAGGTGGAGAGTGGGGGATTGAAGGAGGAGAGCAGCCAACAACAGGAGATGTAGATGATTAGAGAAGAAGGTGATGGAGAGAAGGCGATTGGAGGAGGAGAGGAGGGGACATGAGAATTTGTCAAACAACTGCACACTGAGTTATGAAATTTAGATTTTGCACATGACTATATAGCAGTGGTCTCCAATAGGTTGCTCGGGAGCTACCAGTAGCTCGCCACCTGCTTCAGAGTAGCTCTCCAAAGGGTCAAAGGAAATGTAAACAAATTTCATAACATTCACAAAATGTCTTAAACCTCTATGAAAGCGCCATGAAATAAAACTCAAACATCCTTCCCTGTCTGGCACAAAATGATTCCCAGTTTTTACTGCTCTCTCTCTGGTGAGTTGATATTACTGGTCCACACCATAATTGGCTTTGTAACCATGGAAAATAAAGGTGCAAATAAAGGTCAATATTAATCTCCAGAACTATTCTACATTATATAAAATAGTAGTAAAGTAGGTCTCGGCAAGGCTGATTTTGTCGAAGTAGCTCCCGGAGGGAAAAAGTTTGGAGACCCCTGCTTTATAGTATACCCGCACAGTATATCCACTGCCAACAATGCTTGAATGCTATCTCCTACATGCACCACCTTCTCCCCTAGGGTTATATTGACTGCAGTTATCTTATCTTTGATAGCTTAACATAAATAAAAACATTAAGATTAACCAAACCAATGTTGTCTTCCTCCCTCTTCATGCTTATTGAAACGTTGTTATAGTTGGTCTTAAAATAGATAAGACTATTATAAGGCTGTGGGCTAGATAGGTGGTAGTGCATACATGTGTTGACTGATGATCAGAGAGACCACTCCATGAAATGTCCTGTCGTGTCTAGTGTGTGCCTATTGGCTCTAGGAATTGAAATGTCATGTCTAATGTGCAGGGGTCTTGCACCAGATTCTAGGCCCTGTGCACAAAAGCAGTGGCCATAGCCCTCCCTCACCACCTGGAATACAATTCTTTTGACTTTTGTTCTAACAAAGATCATTTCATGAGCAGATCACAAGATTTAGGTTTAAATGGAATGCTGAGCTTCACAGCTACAGGCTGTTTTTTTAGTGCTTGTTTCCATCTACATGGTAAACTTGTAGTCTCCTTACAAGTCTACCCAGCCTCTGTGTTCAAGGCAAGCACTGGTTTGTGTATAATGTTCATCACTGAATTGCTTGTTATGGTGCATGTTACAAAACCCCTTGTTCTTTTTAAAGGACTCTTTATTTGACCATAATTCTCTAACACATTTATATAAAACAATGTTAATATTACAACAACTGTTACATATTCTGACAGGCTAAGCCAACAGTGTGAGAAATTATTAAAATATATCATCTTATTTCAAACAATCATAACTTTAGTTTGTACATAAAACACACAATGTGCAAGACCACAGGTAAAATGTAATTTATCAGTTGGAATTATTACTGTTATGAACTGTGATTCTACAAAAATATATATGGTAGGTGTATACAGTACATATATAAGGTTAGATAACAGCTGTGTCACATCCATGGTTGTTCTTTGTCACTAAATGTACATGAGGACTGTTGAATACCCAGTCCCTGTTCACTTCACAGTGTTTCAAAGCTCTCAAGGCATCTCTTTAGGAACCCATGTTCCCTTCTGGTAGACGCCTGGACATCTAGAAATCTATACAACAGCATCAGCTTTTCCAACAAGCTACATATTTACAGCATTAGACAGAACAGCACCATCAGTATATTATATTCCTTAGGTGAAAATGACTCATAGCAGTGCCCTACTGTGCTGAAGGGTTGTGTGCCTAGTACTCTAAGACTCTAAGGAAAGGCCCACTGAAGAAAGGACCCAGTGCTTGTGTTTAGTGCGCACGTGTACTCAGTGTGTGTGTGTGTGTGTGTGTGTGTGTGTGTGTTACAGAGAGAGAGAAAGAGATAGGGGAATGTTCAGGGGTGGACTGGCAATATGGCACACAGGGCAAATGCCCGGTGGGCCAACACAGTATTTGGGCCGACGACCCTGACATTCTCACTGTAACTGTAATCATAGACTTGTTTTCTAATGGTCTGACCAGTATGGTGGGCTGGTCTTGTTCGAAATGCCAGGGCCGATTTTTTGTCCCAGTCCGCCCCTGGGAATGTTTAGCAGTGTATGTGTATTTGTGTTGGATGAGTAGGCTCTGTTGGTTAGTGAATGTGTGGCCCCAGAGGTTAAGTGGATCTAAAGTAGCCTGGGCCTGCCCATACTTCCTGTCGCTGTATGGCATTTAGGGATCAAGACAGTATGGCCAAGGAGGCAATTTTCTCAACTCTTGAGACCAGAGAAATCAAAACCTGAGAAACGAGCAGTCTGAACAAAGGAGGCAATCTTATGACGACTCTATCCAGCTCTGTCCCATAACATTGATAGAAGTTTGATAGCATTTGATAGATGTTTAAATTAATCCTGCCTGGATTTTTTTTAGCGTTGACACAGTTCATTTCTGAACGTGGTCGCGCAAGCCAGGCTAGATCTAAAGAGTTTTTGGCAGAATCTCTCTGTTTGTCACAAAGTCTCTTTCCAAAGGACTAGGCAGACTTTTTTTCTCCTCCCCTCATAGTGAGTTTCACATCCATCCATCTATTCATCCCCAGATATGTACAGTATGTATGTATGTATGTATGTGTATGTACTGTATAAATACATGTATGTGATTTTTTGACACTGGTGGTCCAGTAGACCAACAGGTCCTGGATCCAGAGCAGGAGCAGAAAGAAGTGAATCTAATACTGGTATTTGGGATCACCAGTATGGAACAATGGATGAGAATTTTTCCTGTGCAAGGTGTTGGGCGTGCTACAGTAAATGACATTCCTTGGAACATGTGAATGTAGGTTTGCACATCTTATGACTATAAATTGGACAGCAGGTAATGCACAGCAGTAAATGCCACTGTGGGTTGTTTGTGGTCTCAGAGTCCATGTAACAGCTGTGGATACTTACATGTACACAGAGTACTGAGTACTTCAGTTAGTACAGAACTCCCCCCTAGTGGCCTCAACAAAATATTCCACCCCATGGGGTGGAATTCCACAGAGTAGTTCTTTGTTTCTTAAAAACAGCTTCACTTTATACCTGAACTCAAAACAACTGAAGGACACATAAGAATATAGTAGGCCTAGGCTATATCACCATGACCCTTCAGGTGCATTATATTTGGGTGCGTGCGTCACTAATAGCGGAACAATGACGGATATTGCTCCGCCCAGTGTAGCCTATGGTTTCACTTTTATTTTGGTTTCGATATTGCGTTTCCGTATTTAGATGTGTAGTCTAGTTTACATTAAAAAAATGGTTGGCTATGTTTCAAAGTTAATTTCAACAGTGCAATTATGCTGCGTAAATTTAGAAGGAGTCTATTAGCCATAGCCTTGCCCATTGTTCAAAAAAAGTAAACCTTTAGGTAAAAGAGGAGACGGCGTGAAGTATAATTGAACCTGCGTCAAGCCCACTGCGAAGACAACAGTCAGGATATTTGGAATAGCCTTTATTATTAAGTGAGTAGCCTAAGTGCAGGTATGCATGTCCCCTTTTTTGTTTATTAGCCATTAGGCGTGTTTGAGATGTAAAGCCGCCTACAGCCGCCTGCAGCCGGCTGCAGCCAAGCGATGCATTGTGGTTAGACGCGGTGTCCGACTTCCGGCTGACTTCACCAAGCTTGTGAATGCGTCACCAAAATACGCCCACAGCACGTCACTCAAAACTCGCGGTAACAAGGCGGCTGCAGCCGAAACCCGCATCTCCTTTTTCTCGGCTGCAAGAGGATGTATCCCACCCCCATGACGTAACTCATTATTCCGATTGGTTTGAAACTCCTCATGACAAATATGACACCAACCACGTTGTACTCACTGAAAATGGGCTTATTTGAATGAGCTGCTGCTAAGCAGTATGCAAGTTTTGCCCAATGACATAGCCTTATTGCTCTCCAGCATGGCTTGGTTTGCCATCTCAAATAAGCATTTCATACCACATTACTATTTTTAACAAAACACCTTCAAACACAACTCTGTTCCTCTTGCATTGCAACAATAATTTATTAAGCAACATTATATGATTTATTTCGCCAGTTATCACGTTTAGTTTAATGATGAAATGAGGGGATTCAAGCTGTTTTCAGTGCAAACAAACTTCCGCGATATCTCCTGACATCACGTCCATGTTCACGTGTGTTTGGCTACAGCCAGCTGCAGCTGTGTTGTCCACCTTGTCCCCCACGCTTTTCCACTCCCACCGACGTATTTCCGTAGATCTCGCTGGCTCTGGCTACAGCCTGTAGCTGTACCGACTCTGAACACGAACGAGCTTATTGTCTCTGATTGCCATCGTGTCTGACAACGCAACAGCGCAAACGCAACGCAACGCAAAGCTCAAACGTTGGTAGGTTTTATGACGTTGCAAGGCCCCAATCATCAGTAGCCATTGTAGCCGCGCCAATAGGCCTACCTTTTTTTCATCTGATATTGTCTTGAAATTGCCTAGGGTACTACTTTGTGGTGCGATTTTGTGTATTAACATTTCCGTGACCCATTTAGAGGGTTTTAGAGTAGTTTAGATGATTGATACCATGGCCAGCTTATAAAGATACCAGTGTTGGCATTGTGTTACTTTACATGCCTTGCGTAGAAACTCTTGACTCTTATATATAATGTTAACTATATAATGTATTTTGTATAAAATGTTTTTTCAGGTGTGCTCCCATTCCACACAGACAGATAGGAAGACTTTCCAATGGCTCATATACAATGGAGAGGTGATTACATATTATAGCCTATCTAACCAATGTGATGTGATGCTTAGTTAAAGCTCTGTTGAATTTCATACACATCAACACACAACAAGGGTTTGGCAGTCAAACTCAATTTCAGTATGGCACTGATGCATATATTAAAGATACTTTCTAGATTGAAAGACCATGCACAAGGATGTTGATGGCTCATTTCTGTGGCAATGATGTTGATGTTAATGCATTCACTATTTTAAAAATATTGGTGTTGCATTAGTATTAAAGGTAAAACGTGTAACGTTTTTATTGTTCAATATCAAAATCTGTTTTACCTGTTGATAAGCTTGTCCTTTCTCATAAATATTAACCACCACTATTAATTCTGTGTATCCGTATTGGATTGAAATTTCGCATTTGCATGCACATTAACTGGGGTAGATTCTCCATGTATTACCGCCATTTTGGAATACGGAAGCTACATATCGGACAATAGACCGACATCTGCATGCAGGCTTCCGTAGCTGCAATATGTAATTTGAAACGCGTTGCGCTCAATTTTTCTGAAAGGCTACCCATTGGGGCTTTAAAGAAAACACCAAAATTATCAGCAGTTGACTCCGTAGAACACAAGAGCATAATTATCCAATTATTTAATGGACTGCGTGAAGATGCCATCCAATTTATATATGACATTAGATTCTTTCACTGTAGATTCTTTTTAGAGAAGACTCTTTGTATAGGCTGATATTGAAAAAGTTGGCTATTTAACTTAAATGTTTAGATATTTCCTGTGTTACAGAAGACAAATCGGCAAACTCAGATGGAAGTGATGATTCCATGGATGGTAATCGCCCAGCTTGTAAGTTTCCTAGAGAGAGTTTTGAATACTTAGATGGAATAATTTAAGTATTCGAGCCATACCTTATTTTCTGAAAATGTTGCATTTTGTATGTCTTCACTTCTTTACTGATCTTGGTTAACCCTGCTGCATTAAATTACTTTCTCTACAAATGCAGACAACAGCTATCTTTCAAAGGTATTCTACACAGGTTGCAGATAAAATATCTGAGCCAGACCCCAAAGCCATTTTTAATGCCTGGCTGATGAAGTTATTGGCTGGCTAGCTGGCTTGGCCAAAACCGAAATGGCTGCTGCAGATGCCAAAATGTTCCGAAGCTGAAGCTGCCATTTCATGTCTACAGATGTCTATATTGTGCTGATTCCCTATATCACAGTAGCAAGGTGTGGTGAACGTGTAGGCCTATCTTCCCTCTCATTGATTAAGGTTGGGTATTGATTTGGTTATCTTTTTTTTATACCAGAGCTAAATTGATACTTTTAAAGCTCTACTGCTGTCTAAATTGATACCCAAACAAAAAAAGAGCCCAAAAGTAGTAAGCAAAGGGAGTTTTTCCTTGCCCCTGTAACTAATGGGTGCTCCCCGTACGGTCTGTAAAGCGCCACAAGACAATGTATTGTACTTGAGTGCTCTACAAACAAAATTGAATTGAATTGAATTGAAAAGCCCCATAGTCTTGAAATGGTTTTATACTGTATATGCTTTGAATCCCTCAAGGCTTGATTACTGCAACTATCTGTATAGTGGTTTGTCTCCGTCCAATATCTCAAGGCTACAACTAGTCAGAATGCTGCTGCACGGCTTTTAACAGGAGCACAGGAATACGACCATAATCTGTTTGTCCAGACAGAGCCCTGAGTCAAGTATGACCTCTAGGTTTCTGGAATGGGATTTTATATATCGTAGGCCCACACATTAGTTCTAGGACAAACACAAACAACAATAGTCCTCTGTCAAGATTAACAGTGGGCTTATGCCCCAACCATGCTTCATAATTAAATTGAACATGCTTCTCCTATTCACATGTTATATCCCAGTGTTAGAATGGTTATCGATACAGTTCAGCTTTAGGCATATCAGTTTACTGTTACTGGTAAAGCGCTTTGGATCAACTGAGTTGTGTTAAAATGCGCTATATAAATACACTTGACTTAACTTGACTTGACTGTTGCTCCCTTCTGTCAGGGCAAGTGTGCAATGGCAATGATGTGGCTATGAAACGTCTCGTGACTAAGTAATATTACTTTGTAAAGCTATTTGTTTAATTGTGAATCATCAAAATGATCTAGAATGCTTCTTTTTACAGCTACTACCAGTCCTAGCGAGATGGGGTAAACCTAAATGCTCATGCTTGAAATTTGTTTGTACAGCGCAACCTGAACAAACTGTCTGTCTACATCTCATATAAGATGGTTTACCACCTACTTGAAACCCCAAAAGATCCACTGTTTAAAGAATCTGTGAAAAACTAATATTGTGCTGGGATCTGTACTACACTGTATCTGTTTGATTAATATCCTTTAATAACCAGTAACCCCAAAAGATCCTGTGGTTTATCTTAACACTGCCCCGAACCCCATTACTCTAACTGCACCAAAAAGGTTTCATGCTCTTTGTGACCACAAATCACAGATGAAATCTTTCAGGATACTTCAGTGGTTGAAAGGTAACTGATAAGTGTTTTTGACTCCACAGACTCAGAGAAGAGGCAAGATGGAGCTGGGGAGAGTGCCTCTGGAAACACTATCCTGGAGAGAAGCAGGCAATTGATGGAGGAGATGTGGCGAGTAGTGGAGCAAAGGAAGGTGATTACAGAAAAGGAGGTGAAGGAGGGGAGACACTTGGAGGATGAGAGATGCCAATTAGAGAAGGAGATGAAGATGATTATTGAGAAGGAGGAGAGAAGGCAATGGGAGGAGAGGAGAAAATGGAAGAAGGAAATGACTATTGAGAAGGATGAGGAGAGGAGACGATGGGAGGAGGAGATGAAGATTATTGAGAAGGAGGAGAGGAGAAAATGGGAGAAGGAAATGACTATTGAGAAGGATGAGGAGAGGAGACGATGGGAGGAGGAGAGGAAGATGATTATTGAGAAGGAGAAGAGGATACGATTGGAGGAGCAGATGAAATGGGAAAAGGAGATGAAGGAGAAGGACAAGGAGATAGCACGATTGGATAGGATTATTGTGGATATGAGGGGGCAGATCTGCACACTGAGTTAAATTTTGATTTGGTACATATATTTATATAAAAATGTCTACAAAAGAGTGCTAAACTACAGAGGTGGCTTGTAATAGAAGCTAAGAAAAACCCAGCTTCATTGGTATGCCTATTAATTAGAGATGCATTGACTGGCGGCCGATCAAACCTGGCAAATTTTCACGTTTTGGCCAAGACCGGTGATCAGCTGATGAACCTTTATATATGCAGATTTTGATCGGCCTGTAAAGCCATGCTGCGCATCATCAGCGCAACACATGAAAGCATATTGAAAGTGCAGACTCACAGCAGTGATCATCCCTGGAGTTTTACTTGAATGTGAGATGGAGTAATGATCTGCTTAATCATGCTTCTAGTGAAATTACCAAATTAGCCAACAAACCAATATTACATCATCTAATATTTTGAGAATCTTGAGTTTGTCTAATCTAGAGAGCGCTTCACGGCTGCGCCACTCACGCTCACGCAACAGAGCAACTGAAGATGAACGTCTTTCCCATCCATTTTCTTGCGTGTTCCTAACAGAGCGTGCACCGCACAGCCATTAAGATTATATTTTCTTTAACCTGTTATCAGGAATATTAATTGTTTAACTTTGTTATCTTTCATAGAACCTTTATGTATAGCTTCTATTTTTTATATGTCCTTGGGCTTATTATTACTTGACTTTGGTTAACCTAAAAGAAAGGTGGATGTAATGATGTTTATGGTATGACCACTAGGGACCAATGTTGGGTACTCTACGAGTACTTTTCAATGCTTGAATGGTCGATTTTCTGTCCTACAGGCACCCTTCCTCCTTCATAAACTATTACTTGCATTACTGATGCTTACATTCCATTCAGACATTCACATACTGTACATTCTCTTTCACTCACAGACCCATTAACTGCAGTGGGCCTATTACCTTTGATTACTTCTAAATAAAACAAACAAATGTTGTCTTCCTCCCTCTTTATGCTTATTCAAAAACATTGTTATATTTTGTTGGTGTTAAAATATGCTATATTATAAGAATGAGAACTAGTAGACGGGACATAGTGCATACGCTCTGTGTGTTGACTGGTCAAAGAGACCTCTCCATGGTTCAGAAATGTCATGTCTAACGTGTGCCAAAGGCCTCCTTTCCTGGACCTGGTCTGCCCTGGGTGGCCATTCAGAGACCCTGCTACATTCAGATCAGTAAAAAGTGTCCTTGGTATGGATTGTAATAAATATTAATAATTCTAAAGTTTTGCACGTACAGGCTGCTAGACTTAGAGGCCCTAGAACCTTAGCTATTGAAAAACGACTGCTTGCTGGAGGTGTTTAAATTCAGAAAGATTAGATCAGCCCTTGACTGATAGCCAATTGGGTGTTGGTAAGCCTTAGATGGCAGCAATAGTAAAAGTAATATGCTAAACTGTTTGCATTTGTGGCGAAGCAACGCCCTTTGTGGATAATGCGTCATGGGCTTGCATAAATTGGTATGAACACAGGCGGTTCTCGGGCCGGCACTTTGGTTCCCGCTGTAACTGGTGCGAGAACCGGCTCCAGCACCGGGCTTGCCGGTCTGAAAACGCTAACAGTGGACCAGTGTGTCTTTTGCATAAGTCTTACTCCCACTGAAGGGCACACATACAAGAATATAGTAGGCCATGACCTTTTAGGTGCTTCATAATAGGATGCATCACTGTAACAGACAGATCAAGTTATTATAAATTATGATTAAAAAAAAACGGATGTTATAATCAATGAGATCAGATCCTTCCGACAAGATATAACTTGGCCACCTGGTACCCCTTAAACCATGACCCACACTGCATTCTCCACTCTTCCACAAATCAAAATGAAACAATAGCCTGAACGGCTGTAACGTTTACAAAGGGCTTTACACCGCTAGGCACGACAGACTGGTTGACTTGGTTGCAGACAGTGGCTCAAACCAATCGGAATAATGAGTTACGTCATGGGGGTGGGATGCATCCTCTTGCAGCCGAGAAAAAGGAGATGCGGGTTTCGGCTGCAGCCGCCTTGTTACCGCGAGTTTTGAGTGACGTGCTGTGGGCGTATTTTGGTGACGCATTCACAAGCTTGGTAGAAGTCAGCCAGAAGTCGGACACCGCGTCTAACCACAATGCATCGCTTGGCTGCAGCCGGCTGCAGGCGGCTGTAGGCGGCTTTACATCTCAAACACGCCTAGTATTACAGAAACGCTAGGGGAGTCCATAAACACGTATAAACACAGTGCAGTGCAAATTCACTGGTTTAATACTGAAAACATCAATGTGGACATGAACAACTTCCCAAATAGCCCTGACATAACCATCATTAATGAAGACAATAAAACTGTAACACTTATAGAAATAGGATGCTCTTTTGACCTGTATATGGACATATGTTTTAACTCTAAAATGTTGAAATATCAGCCATTACTCAATACCATTGTGGGCCTTGGGTACCAATGCAGATTAGTTGTTTTAATATTTGGGAGCCTTGGGCATGTACACAAACTTGTCCTAACAGGACTGCAACTATCTGGACTGCACAAAACAACAGCAAAAAGACTGGCAAAATACTGTTCCACCTCTGCCATCATAGGCAGTTTGTCCATTTGGAGACGGAGATGCCATATTTATCCATAAATATTGGACTGAATAACTGCATGATCATGCCTATACAACTCTGTGATTTCCATCAGTATTTGGGTCTGTATAACCTTTAATGTGCTGCGATCCAAATAAAAGTATTAAACTGTGTGTGATGATTATTTACACAGTGCTATGTCTCCTTAGTACAGGGTCGGGAACCTTTTTGGCTGAAATACCTCCCTTGGACTGAAATAGATAGATGAATGGATTGAAATAGGCCTATGAAAATGTTTTATATTTTTAACGTTATCATTCTTTTTATTAAAGATTTGCCTGCAAGCCAGATGCAACCATCAAAAGAGCCACATCTGGCTTGCGAGCCATATGTTCCCCACCCCTGCCTTAGTAGAACAGGAGACAAGGTGTAACCTGAGTGCTAAACTTCATGGCTGTTGATAGCAAATATACTAGTCTGCACTGATTTAAGCCTCTTCATATTAATCCAGTCTTTACATTTCTGTTCCTGACAGATTTTTTTTTTTATTGAAGAGAGGTGGTGAAGACTCAATGCTTATTTATTTATTTTCCTCATTTATTTATCCTTTGTTTTAGGGCGGTCACACTGAGTAGGTGTGTGGTGATGTGTCATGTGTGTAATGATAATGATGATGACAATAGCACATAAACTCAAATTAGCAAACCGAAAAGATAGTACACATACTGGTGGACCCATCTGAGTTCATTCCATGCAGGAACACCCAGAGAGGTTAAAACAGAGAAGACGAATAAGTGCTGGTGAGTGGATGTGTAGATTTGCACATTTTTTTCTTTCTATTTAGAATGTTTCTCTAATATTCCAATAGTGATTTACAGTGAAGGATGCATGTGTATCGGAGGTCATCCAGTGCAGTCTAACCCAGGACCCAAACACATGACCTCACAGCAATTCTTAGTCGACTCCAAGCCAGTCGACTGAAAAGCCCAAGCTGCCAGTGAAATACTGCTAGGCCTGCAGGGGTAATGTGGCATTTTGTTCACCAATAATGCATGCAAATGTCACGCCCATAAAGCTGGAATTGCCCATTCAGTATATACTGTATATATTACATATGTTATATGTGTCTGCGGTGAGTTTCCAAAATACCTTAGTGCTCGCCACGGGGACGGGGCATGATTAAATCGCAAACTATCCCAACAGAACTGGAAATACCGGATCCTGCTCCACTTATCATTTTGCTTTTACTTTTATTTTGGATTCGACACAAATATTCTGAGATGTGTAGGCCTAGTTTACTTAAATAAAACAACAAAAATCATCATCATTTTATTTTCAAGAGAGCAAGACAATGTAAATTTAGAAGAGGTCTACAAGCTTCATCCTAGACCATTATTCCAAAAGTTTCAGGTGAAAACACATTTGGCTTTGAAGAAACAACGTTATGGCCTACAGTAAACACTACAGTACGGGTGATTGAATCTGCGCCAGGCTTACCAGTACTGGAATAGGCTGTATGAAGTGAACATGTGCAGGTAGTGGGTTATATTAATGGAGTTAATTTGTCAAGCCTACTAAAAGTGAGTAAATTTATGTCTCTAATTGTCATTGCTTATGTGTCTGGTAACAACTGGTGCAACACTGGAAAAAATGCCACTCTTACGCTGGCCGGATATGTGTGTGCAGTTTAAAGGAATACACCCTTTTATGAAATCGGGCTACTTACCCCTTACATGGGGTTACATATGTGGGTAAGAGTATTTTGGTCTCAGTGCATACATTTTCCTAGTTTGGCAACCTCAATGTTCTTCTTTAGATTTAGCTTAGCATAGGCAATGGAATGTAAAATTACCAGATAGAAACTCTTTGGCAACATTACAATCAAGCGCATGTGCTAAACTAAAGCTAAAATTGGGGTTGTCGGATAAGAAAATGCCAGCACTGAGACCAAAATGCTTTCATGTTATTTTGTTTATTTGTGGTCATATATGTATTTCATAATTATGATAATTATATACTTGTAAATATCAAGGCAGAGATTAGAGGGCCATTTAGAGATCAAATGAGCTCTCAAAACCAGTATGTTTAATAAGTGAGCTATTTTGTTTAGGTTCGCACATTTTTTATGTAGCTTATGAAAGTGGGTAACATTATGGAAATGGAATCTATAGCATTTTTTTTTAGTTAGTGAAAAATGTCCAGAGGCCACAGTTTGTTGAAAAAAAAAAATAAATAAAAAAAAAATAAAATCAAAATAAAAAAACAACTATGTTGACATTTACTATTTCTTCAAAAGTTTAATGTGTTTCGAGAAGGACTCCAACAGCAAGTTTATGCAGCCATTGTGTGTTATGTAACATTTTTGTTGATAGTAAAGGCATGACCCATTCAGAGGGTGACGATTAATATTAAGGATTTGCCATTGTGTTACTATAAATGCTTTGCTCAGAAACTCTTGACTTTTAGATATGTTGTTTTTGCAGGTGTTCGCCCATTTCTCTTTCAAGGCAAAAAGGAATGGCAATGGCAATGACAGATAAACAGAGGAGAGGTGATTGCATTATATCTCACCAATGTAATGTGCAGTTAAAGCGCTAACACATTTCAGACACACATCAACACATAAAGGTTTGGCAGTCACACTCATTTGTAGTATGGCACTGGTGTCAACATTGGTACATGCTAGACTGAAATACCACAAGGATTTTGATGCCTTATTTCTGTGCTGTCTAGTGGCTCTGCTCAATTCTCATTTCGTTCCACCACACATGAAAGCGGTCAAATCAGGCTAAAAACATCCAATAGTTTATCTACAAGGATCGGGGACTGTATGCACCCATACGGTTTTATTTTATTTATTAAAAATTACATTTACATTTATGCATTTCGCTGACAGTATAAATCAGTGCAGTTTATTGTCTGATGATTTGATATTTAAGTTATAAATGGGGAACACCAAAGAGTGAGAATCGATTGCACTGGTGGTTCACTGAATTTTAGTTTTGATGGCATGACATGAGATAAACATAATAATTTTAAATAAAGAACCGATGTGTTAAGGACACTGATTTTGTCTGTCATAAATAATTAATTAGATTCTTTTTATAGGCTAATACTAAAGTTGACTATTTATCTTAAATGTTTAAATATTTACTGTGTTACAGAAGACAAATCTGCAGACTCAGATGAAAGTGATGATTCCAATGATGGTAATCGGCCAAAATGTAAGTAAGAGATTTTGAATACTGTTTTTATACTAAGTATTTGAGCCATGCCTTGTTTTTTGAAAGGGTTGAATGTTGTATGCCTTCACTGGCTGAACAACATTCAACTTTTGCTGCATAAGGTCACCAAAATTCAAAAGTTCTGTAGACCACCTTCAAAATTTAACCAATGCCTGAACATACAACATTCAACTTTTGCTGCATAAGGTCACCAAAATTCACTCAGTTCTGTAGACCACCTTCAAAATTCAACCAATGCTTTAAAGAGAACCTATGCAGGATCCGGTGGCGTCATCCAGTAAGCTAACAACCAAACAAAGCAGTTATTAAGCGTTTCTGCCAATAATCCTCCATTTAGAATTGCATAGTCAATGGTGATCGCCGCTATCAAAATGTATCGACAGTTGAATGCGCTGAGAAGTCACAAATCGCGTTGTAATTCAAACAGTAAACTCTGGGTAAGTCACGTGACCTAGCTTGCTTGCTAACCAAAACTTACGATAGCCGGGACGCGCTCCCTGATCTTGCATAGGCGGTATCTGCCTCTAGGAGGATCGGACAATCTCGTGAAGGGGCTCGTTTTACTCCGGAACATGTCATTTATCAAGTCTAGTGAGTTCTAGGCAATTTACATAAAGGTGTAATGAATAGGAAACGTCGAAATTTTACCTAAAAGTTGCATGTGGTGGCTTTAAGTAAATGTTTACTTAGATCTTGGTTAACCCTGCCGCAGAAAATGACTTATTGTGCCCCAAACCCCATCATTCACCTGAAAACCAAAAGGCTTTCATGTTTTTGGGACCAAAAGTCACAACCTTAACTTCTGTTTCACATCAACAGTGGATTAAATGTAACCAGTATTTTGTAACTCCACAGTGAGGATTGTGCTAGTGGGGAAGACTGGAGCAGGGAAGAGTGCTTCAGGAAACACCATCCTTGGGACAAGAGAATTTCAATCAAGTTTAGCCCTAACTGCTGTGACAGAAGAGTGTAGGACAGCAAGAGCTGAAGTGGATGGAAGAGATGTGTCCATCATTGATACTCCAGGCCTCTTTGGCATTGGCAGCAAACATGAAGAGATCAAAAGGAAGGTTGCAGAGGGCATCTCTCTGTCTTCTCCGGGACCCCATGCAATTCTGCTGGTTATCCAGCTGGGTAGTTTCACACATGAGGATAACGCCACAGTGAAGATGATTCAGGAGATATGTGGGAAAAACTCAGACAAATACACAATGGTGCTGTTCACTCATGGAGACAGACTGAAGAATGTAACAGTTGAGCAATTAATAAGTCAGAGTGAAGAATTCAAAAAGGTCACTGATCAATGCAGAGGGGGGTATCATGTCTTTAACAATGAGGACCCACAGAATCACTCCCAGGTGAATGAATTGCTGCAGAAGATTGATAAGATGGTAGCAGTGAACGGAGGACACTACACCAGTGAGATATACCAGCAGCATGAAGGTGAGCTGAGGCAATACCAGCAAGGACATGAGGCGAGAACATTGGAGAAGGAGATGGAGGTTGAGGGGGAGGAGATGAGGCTATTGGAGGTGGGGATGGAACGATTAGGGAAGAAGGGGAGGCACTTGGAGGAGAGGAGGCGATGGGAGGAGTTGAGGCCATGGTATGAGAGGTGGCGATTGGAGGTGGAGAGGATGCAATTGGAGGAGAAAAGGAGGCAACAGGAAGAATGGAGGCTGTTAGAAGAGAAGGTGGATACTGAGATGGAGGAGATGAGGCAATTGATGAAGGACACGTGGCAATTAGTGGAGGATATGATGGCAATAATAGAGAGGGAGGTGAAGGAGGAGAGACAATTGGAGGAGGAGAGGAGGCGATGTCAGAAGAAGATGAAGATGATTATTGTGAAGGAGAAGTTGAAGATGAGTAGATGGGAGGAGAGGCGGCAATGGAGACAGAGGCCGCAAAGGGAGAGGCAAAAGAAGGTGGAGATTGAGAGGGAGAAGATGAGGCTTGAGAAGGTGAAGGGTGGGCGATGGGATGAGCCGATGAAGATGCTTCTTGATGAGGAGGTGGAGTGGGGGATTGAAGGAGGAGAGCAGCCAACAACAGGAGATGAAGATGATTAGAGAAGAAGGTGGTGGAGAGAAGGCGATTGGAGGAGGAGAGGAGGGGACATGAGAATTTGTCAACCAAATTCTTAAACAATTTTTGATTTTACACACGACTATAGCAGGGGTCTCCAACAGGTTGCTCGGGAGCTACCAGTAGCTCGCCACCTGCTTCAGAGTAGCTCTCCAAAGGGTCAAAGGAAATGTAAACAAATTTCATAACATTCACAAAATGTCTTAAACCTCTATGAAAGCGCCATGAAATAAAACTCAAACATCCTTCCCTGTCTGGCACAAAATGATTCCCAGTTTTTACTGCTCTCTCTCTGGTGAGTTGATATTACTGGTCCACACCATAATTGGCTTTGTAACCATGGAAAATAAAGGTGCAAATAAAGGTCAATATTAATCTCCAGAACTATTCTACATTATATAAAATAGTAGTAAAGTAGGTCTCGGCAAGGCTGATTTTGTCGAAGTAGCTCCCGGAGGGAAAAAGTTTGGAGACCCCTGCTTTATAGTATACCCGCACAGTATATCCACTAAAGAATTTACACTACACTGCCAACAGTGCTTGAATGCTATCTCCTACATGCACCACCTTCTCCCCTAGGGTTATATTGACTGCAGTTATCTTATCTTTGATAGCTTAACATAAATAAAAACATTAAGATTAACCAAACCAATGTTGTCTTCCTCCCTCTTCATGCTTATTGAAACGTTGTTATAGTTGCTATTATAAGGCTGTGGGCTAGATAGGTGGTAGTGCATAGACTCTATATGTGTTGACTGATGATCAGAGAGACCACTCCATGAAATGTCCTGTCGTGTCTAGTGTGTGCCTATTGGCTCTAGGAATTGAAATGTCATGTCTAATGTGCAGGGGTCTTGCACCAGATTCTAGGCCCTGTGCACAAAAGCAGTGGCCATAGCCCTCCCTCACCACCTGGAATACAATTCTTTTGACTTTTGTTCTAACAAAGATCATTTCATGAGCAGATCACAAGATTTAGGTTTAAATGGAATGCTGAGCTTCACAGCATAGGCTGCTTTTTTTCAGTGCATGCTTCCATCTACGTAAACTTCTAGTCTCCTTACAAGTCTACCCAGCCTCTGTGTTCAAGGCAAGCACTGGTTTGTGTATAATGTTCATCACTGAATTGCTTGTTATGGTGCATGTAACAAAACCTCTTGTTCTTTTTAAAGGACTCTTTATTTGACCATAATTCTCTAACACATTTATATAAAACAATGTTAATATTACAACAACTGTTACATATTCTGACAGGCTAAGCCAACAGTGTGAGAAATTATTAAAATATATCATCTTATTTCAAACAATCATAACTTTAGTTTGTACATAAAACACACAACGTGTCAAGACAACAGGTAAAATGTAATTCATCAGTTGGAATTATTACTGTTATGAACTGTGATTCTACAAAAATATATATGGTAGGTGTATACAGTACATATATAAGGTTAGATAACAGCTGTGTCACATCTAGGGTTGTTCTTTGTCACTAAATGTACATGAGGACTGTTGAATACCCAGTCCCTGTTCACTTCACAGTGTTTCAAAGCTCTCAAGGCATCTCTTTAGGAACCCATGTTCCCTTCTGGAAGAGGCCTGGACATCTAGAAATCTATACAACAGCATTGGCTTTTCCAACAAGCTACATATTTACAGCATTAGACAGAACAGCACCATCAGTATATTATATCCTTAAGGTGAAAATGACTCATAGCAGTGCCCTACTGTGCTGAAGGGTTTTGTGCCTAGCACTCTAAGACTCTAAGGAAAGGCCCACTGAAGAAAGGACCCAGTGCTTGTGTTTAGTGCGCATGCTAGTCCTACTCAGTGTGTGTGTCTGTGTGTGTGTGTGTGTGAGACAGAGAGAGGGAGCTGGGAATGTTAAGCAGTGTGTGTGTGTGTGTGTTTGTGCTTTAGTGTAATATGAGTAGGTTAGTGAGCATGTGGCCCCAAGTGGACCTAAAGAATTATCAGTTGAGAATTCTGACGCCATTGCAGAATGTCTGTTTGCCAGCAAGTCTCTTCTGGGCAAAAGAGCCGTTTCCCCTCCTCTCTCCTCATAGTGAGTCCCACATCCATCCATCTATCTATCCATCCATCCATCCATCCATCCATCCATCCAGAGATGTTTGTTATGTCTTCACGCAGGCTTTCCTGCAGAGATCCTCGGACTCAAAGCGGTTCCTGTTGCCCTGGCAACCGCCGTACCAGAACTGGGCACAGGAGTTTGCTTCCGGGTCGTAGTACCACCTGACCTCGTACTGACGGCACGGCCCTGGATCAAGATCCTGACTGCAGCCAATCTCTGCACACAAACAATCAAACAAACAAACAAACAGGTGTATTACTACAGGTAGAGTTCTACAGGAGTGCTATCAAAGATCATGGAATACTGACCAAGATAGAGAGCAAAAGGAGCAAACACAAGTAGTTCCTGTATTCATAAATGCTTTACAAAAGATTCTTGTAAAGTTCTATCAACCAATGATAGCTTGACTTTGGTCTGCTTTTCTTCTCTGCACAATTAAGCTCAAGCGTTCCCCCAGGTGTCCAAGACCTATTTTAGTGAGGTACCCTGGGGTCGTTTTAGTTTTGGAGAACCCCAGTGTGGATTCATTCTTCAACATACCCTGCACAGGTGTATTACTACAGGTATCTTTTAAACAGGTGTGAGATCACCTACCCTGCACAAATCCGTCAGCTGGTGGGGGTGGGGCAGGCTGGGTGGGTGGAGGTGGGGGGGTTGCTGGGTCCGAGTGCCAGTTTGTGGGTGTCTGTTGGCCCACCATGGCGATGACCTCCGACATGACCCTGACCCCAGGAGACTCCACCGTGAACTCGGGGAGTGTGTCGTACGGTTCCTCGTATAAGGACGTTGTGCGGCCAATATCGATGTCATTCTCATCTAAGTTGTTGCCGTCAGCATCATCAGGGAATGGTGGGGAGTGGTCAGGGAATGGAGGACGCTCAGGTTCTACTGGAGGCTGTGGCTGAGAGTGACAATAAGGTTGTGTATGATTGGATTGTTACTGACCACAATCATACTAAGGCTTCATGATTGGACAGTTGAAAGATCAATCAAAGTAAGGCTACAAGTAGGCTACAATCAGTTAGTCTAGTAAGAGCTAGTAACAGTTAATTGCTCAGTAGGTAACATCTTAATTGTTTTGATTGACATTTTTTTTTTTACATGTGATTGGACAGTTTAATGTTCAGTCACAATAAGGCTACATATGATTGGATAGCTGTATGTTCAGTCACAATAACACTACACATGATTGGAGCAGTTTTGAGTCAGAAGAAAACAATAAGAGCCATTTGGTAAATTCAGCGGCTGTAACGTTTCGTAACAGTTAACAGCAACAGTCCCTATGGGTGACGTAACAAACGTTTTGTAACGTTATGTCATTTTGAAAACGCCAATCGTCTCACCTGTTTGTCAGGGCGGAAAACCTCACTCTCAGGTCTGTAGGGGTCTGGTCGATAGATGTCGTTGTCAGGACGATAGGGGACATTGTCTGGTCTGTAGAGGTCGTTGTCGGGGCGATAGAGGTCACTGTCGTAGGTGGGTTTGTCTGGCTTGCCCGGTGTGGCGCCATGACCATTGGGGTAGAGGAAGTTAGGGAGGGGTCTGAAGAGAGAGCCGTCATCGTGCTCACAGATCCGGCTGAGGAGCTTACTCTCCAGGGCTAGCACAGGAAGGAATAACATAGATAAAACATATTAAGCATTTGAGATAGCTCAAGGATTCGCACAGTAGCACCTACTCTATTCAATAAAGATCATTAGCACATAACCCTGAGCATTACAGCTAGAGCTAGCACAGGAAGGAGTAGCATAGACAAACAGTAGCATTTCAGATTGCTTAAGAATAAGCCCAGGACGACCTACACTATTCAATAGCACATGACCCTTAACTTTCCAGCTAGAGCTAGCACAGAAAGGAATAGCATAGTTAACTATTAGCATTACAACGTATGAATTAGCATACTGTAGTAACACCAGCACTATTTTATACAGGTCATTAGCACATAACCCTGGGGTATAAGCCCAGAGGCCTGTACTGTGATACAAGGTTAATGGGTAACCCAGGTAACCACTGATCTCAAAACAGTCAGAGGGTACTGCTAACAGAATTCCCCTGAATTTTTTACACAAGTATGTATAGTAGCCTATGTGACAAATAAACTTCCATGAATCCTTAACTCACTGGGGAGGGTCATGAAGTCATCAATGAGGTAGACGTGTTCCTGGTCCGGGTCGGAGGCCATAATGTTCATCTCGCTGGCAAAGTCGGCGTACATTGGGTCGTTCCTCTTCACCACGCCGATCACGTACACCTCCACGCCAGCCGTGTGTGCCTGAGCAGCCGCATCCTCCACCTTGACGCTGTCGCGCCGATCCGCCTGCCCATCGGTCAACACCAGTGCCACCTTCCGCACGCCTGGCCGTGCCACCTGGAAGAGCTCGGTGGCGGTACGCAGGGCACTGCCCGTGAAGGTGCCCTCACCCAGGTAGGGCATTTTCCTGACAGCTGCCTTCACGTCCTCTTGGCGGCCCAGGTTCTGCTGAAGGCTGACCACCACGAGGTCCACGTGGCTGTACAGAACCACTCCGACCCGAGTGGCCTCGCGACTCACTGTCGTACGGTCGATTAGTGCGTTCACAAAGTCCTTCACAACCTCAAAGTTCTCAGGACCTACGCTCTCTGAGCTGTCAATCACAAACACCAGCTCCAGGGGGCTGTCACGGCAACGGATTCCGCAGCCTAAAAAATAGAGAACATGGCAGGGAATATAGCTTACAGACACATTTTATTTATTTCAAAATTCAGCACCAATTGCTTAGAAAAGACACATTAAGACACTTAAAAACAACTATCACTGTCTGAACGGTTTGCAGTCTGTTGTTCAGGTGATTTTACAAAAGATATTTCATACTGACCATCTCTGATTTTACCCTGAGAATTACTGTGGTACAGTAGGCCTACATACATCATGTGATTATTTAATATGAAAATGATTAAAAATGACACACACTTTCACAACTCTCACTGTCTGCAATCTATTGTTGCCCTGAGAATCATTGTGGATCTATACATGTACATTTGTAGACCTACTGTGTGTGTGTGTGTGTGTGTGTATGTGTGAACATACCACATATTTCCCGTATGATCCGGATCACCTCCTCCCTCTGAAACAGAGAGTGCAGTACAGTTAATCACATCTGGCCTGAATCTGGCCCGTATTGCTATATTAATGGTACTGTGTGAGACCACAGTGAAATATTCATGGTGTGTTTCACTCACAGATAATCCAGGCTCTCCTTTCTCCCCTGGTAATCCCTGAAACAGTTCAGATTAGATTACTTTATGTTACATACAGGATGGAACACTATAATTACACCACCTGTAATCATAACCTGTGTGGCATTATACTTGTAAAGATCACAAATGAAACATTACAAAACGTGTCTTAGTGTGGGTTAGTGTGTGTGCCTTTATTGTCAGATATGTACAGATTGAAGATATGACTAACACTGGTCGAGTTTGTGCAGAGTGTGTGTGTGTGTGTGTGTGACTAAAGTGAAGTCCTACCGCTGGTCCTGTCTGTCCTGGTAGTCCTAATTCTCCACGGTCACCTTTCCTTCCACGCTCACCTGGGTTACCTCTGTCTCCCTGGAAACACAGCATCATCAGCATCAACCAATCAGAGACAGGGACAAGGAGGGACAAATTTCAAAGCATCTGCAACTTAACAAATATACAAGTTAACTAAAACTCACACAGCATTTACTGTACCATACAGTAGGCCTACCAGGCAGTAGTGTTTACCAGAAAAAAAAAAACATATTTTTATAATAGAAACAGAGATCCTTGTATTCTGTATACTGTTATATATAGCATAGCAGCATAGCATTCGGTACGTCTATCTGTATGTGGTAAGGTTACAGTAATCTGCAGATGCATTTTGTTTTAGTTTCCAGAACCTTCTCTCCAGGGTGCCCGTCTCCTGGAGGTCCTCTGGGTCCTGATGATCCCTGGAAACCTGGTTCACCCTAAAGATCACACACACACACACACACACACACACACACACACACACACACACACACACACACACAAACACACATATTTTTATTTTACTATACAGCAAACACACTGTGTATGAGTGTGTGTGTATGTTTGTGTGTATGTGTGTGTGTGTGTGTGTGTGTGTCCTTACCTTGGGCCCCTGGATGCCTTCTCCTGGTAGCCCTGGCACACCCGAAGGCCCTGGCTGGCCTACTGCCCCCTGCAGGACAAAAGGGTCATTACAAGAACAGGAAATTGGCCAGGCTAAAAACCTACTCCTGACGTGTGTGAATTTAGCCTAGGGTTTGAATTACAATTAATATGTTAAACAGCCGATGGGAAATGCAGAGTGAGTGAGGGAGTGCTCAGATGTGTGGTGTGAACGAGACGTTTTAGTAAGAAGCACAGAGGGCAGGTGTGTGTGTGTGTGTTGTATGCGAGTGAGGGAGTGTGTGTGTGTGTGTGTGTGTGTGGTGTGCTCACCTTTTCTCCTATCAGTCCGATCCCTGGAGGTCCAGAGGGGCCAGGAGAGCCGGGGGATCCACGGTCACCCTGAGTGATTAGAGGAGCGGGGTGGGGGGTGAGTTTGGGTGTTTAAGGAGGTTGAGTTATAGCTTGATCCTACTGTAAGTGTTTAGTTGTGTATGTAGTTGTGTTAAGATTAGATCTGACTGGAGTAGTTCAGTCTGCAGTTGTGCTATAGATACTATAGATTGCACTGGAATGTCTATATTTAGTCTATATTTGGGTTATAGATAGATCCTGTAATAAATGTTTTGATGGGTCCTTTAACATTTCAAGACCCATTAAGATTTAAAATGGCCGCCTCACCTTTGGCCCGGGGATTCCCTTCCCTTCCGGTCCCATCTCTCCTGCCTGGCCTGTCAGACCTGGGGGACCCTGTGTGTGTGTGTGTGTGTGTTTTTTGTGTGTGTGTGTGTGTGTGTGTGTGTGTGTGTGTGTGTGTGTGTGTGTGTGTGTGTGTGTATTTGGGATTAAAAAGTTCATAACATTATTTACTGATTATAATAGAGTACAATAATGGAGTACAATATTCAACCGTATATTACACCGGTATACACACACACACACACACACACACACACACACACACACACACACACACACACACACACACAAACAGACCTGAGGTCCTGGATATCCCTCTCCCTTCAGTCCTGGAGCTCCCATTGGGCCAGGAGTTCCTCTGTCACCCTGTAAAAATGATACATGATACGGCACACACACAGACACAGACACAGACACAGACACACACACACACACACACACAGATGAAGGCAGAGTGGACATTCGAATAAGTGCTTAAAGGGTGTAAAAATGGACAGTGATCACTGAAAAAACCTATAACATCCTGAAACACACACACACACACACACACACACACACACACACACACACACACACACACACACACACACACACACACACACACACACACACCTTTGGTCCTGGAATCCCCACTCCTTGCTCTCCTACAGGCCCTGGGGCACCTGCTGGACCTGTGTCTCCCTGAGATAAACACACACACACACACACACACACACACACACACACACACACACAGGAACACACATTATCGGACCAATAAAACACAAAAACACACAAACATATACCAACCAACTGTACATACGCACATATACTGTATGATCAAACATGACTGTGATAAGAATTACTTATGTGAATTAAAGTTACCAAACCTCTGAAATTATGGTATAAATCAATCAAGGAATTTATTTGTCACATACATTGTCGTACTACAGCAAAACATGTAGTGAAATTGTTTAAAATATATGAAGAAAGATCAAACAAGAGGAAAAAGACCAAACAATTAAAGGTCCCAGTTGTCCCTGGAGTCATCTGACCACCCTAACATGACGTGAGTGTGTGGGGTCTTCTGACTCTGACCTGAGGAGACTCAAGTTGGGTGTCGATACTCACCTTTGGTCCAGGTAAACCTCTCCCAGGTGGTCCTGGAGCTCCAATCATCCCCATAGTACCCGGCTCACCCTAGGGTGGCACACACACATCCATACAAACAAACACACACACACACACACACACACACACACACACACACACACACACACACACACGATGAGATAAAACACTTAGCTGTAACCAAACCAGATGTGTATTGTTCTGCTATAATAAGTTATGTTATTGAGAATATCAGTAGTCTGAGAGCCTAGAGATTAAAATAATCCATGGACAATTCCCCAGGTCTCGTTTACGATGTGCAGGTGTGGTGGGGAAGGCTGATCACAGGTGAGGAAGACAGGTGAACTCACCTTGGCACCAGCAGGGCCCGTTGCACCATGCGTTCCTGGAAGACCTCGGGAGCCCCTGTCACCACGATCACCCTGCGCACACACACACACACACACACACACACACACACACACACACACACACACACACACACCAGCCATATAAAATATTTCTGTATCCCATTGTCTACAGAGATAATCCTTGCCCGTTTTTGCCTGGCTCTAGTTGTGTATTTCTACGCTGTATTTGTGGAGGCATTAGAAATAAGTAGTTCCTGAGGTACTAGTTGTAATTACATTACTGTCCACTGGAAGGGAGTAAGACGCTTGGGGAGTACAGAGCTCTATAGAAGGCTCTGAGCTAGTCATAGCGTTCTGTGAGTGTGAGCAACTTCTGAGTAAATATATTCTCCCATTAACTCAAACTTTTGATATGACAGAAACATTGTCAGTAGCTCCATCTAAAAATTGTCAGTAGCTTCAAACACACATCTGTTGGTGTGTGTCTCCACTGTGCATGCGTGTGTTTGTGCTGTGAGTGTGTGTGTGTTTTAGTAGTGTAAAAACAGTGTGAAATGCTGTCAGAAAAGACAGCAGGAACGGAGGCCTCTGATTGGTCAATACCTTTTCTCCAGGTAGCCCTTTACCAGGTGCTCCCTCCGGACCACGAGCCCCTGGTACCCCCATTTCCCCCTGACACACACACACACACATACACACACACACACACACACACACACACACAGGTTAATGCTCAAAAGAGAAGAAACACACCCACTGAAACCAACTGAAATCCAAAAGGGCTGAGCTCATCTCTGAACCACTGATCTCGATATACAGTACAGACCAAAAGTTTGGACACACTTTCCCATTAAATTATTTACTTTATTT
>JAODXP020000029.1:645105-650105 GCA_027497455.2 Sardinella longiceps | reverse complement strand
TGTGAGTCCATTGACAAGCTGGTTGTTTTGTCAGGTATAGCTACCAAACTGTAAGTCCATTGACATGCTGGTTGTTTTGTCAGGTAGCTACCAAACTGTGTAAGCCTACAGACATGCTGGTTGTTTTGACAGGTAGCTACCAAACTATCCGAGCCCCGGGCTGTTATCCCTGTGGTGTGTGTTTTCATTAGAGGGGATATCAGTGTGACACAATGCCGGCGTGGAGTGAAATCACACACTGGTCCACCGGGGGTCAACATCCCATCCCATCCCAACATAGGTGCTGGCTGCTGTCGTCATGCCAACGCAGGAAAGGGAACGGAGAGTTCGGGGTGAAGGGAGAGGGGCGAGGGAAGCGGGCCGCGGCCCGATGTTCACGCCGGCGGTGGGTTAATCCCGTAAGGCCCAGCGAGGAACAAAGGCCCCAGGGGAAGGATTGACCACCGTCGCTTCCACACCAGCATAGGGATTACGCTTAATCCCATACTCACATTCCATCAATGCACAACCCCAGAGTGGGTTGTATGTGTGTGTGTGTGTGTGTGATTGCACGTCGTTTCCGACTGAGAGTGTATGTGTGTGTGTGTGTGTGCGCACATTGCTTCCGCATGGATGTGGGTGGTTTCACTATTGCTCTGCCAGGTTGATACAAAACACAGAAATAACAGTGTGTGTGTGTGTGTGTGTGTGTGTGTGTGTGTGTGTGTGTGTGTGTGTGTGTGTGTGTGTGTGTGAGTGAGAGAGAGAGAGATGGTATGTTGGAAAATTATTAAAATCATTCCAATATCATGGTTAATGGTGAGGCTGGAATATTTATACTATATCAGAGTGTTTGCCAGTCCAAAATCACATCTATATTGGGATTACTGGTGATCTGTATCACGGATTACTGGAGAATCAGATATTGTTGATTGCTAGAGAGTAAATCCAAGAGTAGGCCTATTACCCACATAATGTCTTTCTTCAAACCCCTTCTGTACTCTGTACTCAATATTAGTCTTTCTAAAGAAATGTTCTGTAAAAACACTTTATGGTTGAGCTGCACATATATACATACTGTAGCAGCTGCCATAAATTGCTCACAAAGCATCCACGACTGTGTCATAACACATGAACCAACATTTATACCCAACCTTTCATAAGTGTGGAAGACAGACCGATGATAATTTATCTATCGAGACTCTGCTGGACTTGTGGTCATCTACATCACCATTCAAGAGTCTGGTGGAGTTGTGGTCATTCTACATCAGCAGTCTAGAATCTGGTAGATGTGTAGTCATTCTACATTAGAATCAGAATTAGAATTGGAGTCTGATCCAACCTGCTCTCCCTTTGGTCCTCTTGGCCCATGAGGTCCATCAGCTCCCTGTGGGAAAACAAGCGATCAGTCTCATAGATGCACAGGTAAGTATGCATTAATACAAATACACACACACACACACACACACACACACACACACACACACACACACACATCACACACATATTTGCCAATAACTAGCGAGCGCTATTAGCACTTTTAGTTTTGTGTTTTGTTGAACAGACTTCATACACACACACACACACACACACACACACACACACACACACACACACACACACACACACACAAACCTACTTGATCTCCTTTTATGCCAGGGGCGCCACACTCTCCTCTCTCTCCCTACAAAAACATAAAAAATGAAAGAGAGAGAGAGAGAACATCACACACAGGTAGGCTTACTGACAAGCAGCACACTAGTATAGGCTCAGGGAGTACTAACAGTATTATATGCTAGTAGACAGGCTCAATGACTAGCATTAGTATGCTAGTAGACAGTTCAGTGACTATTAGCACACTAATAGATGGGTTCAGTGACTAGTAGCAGTAGCATGCTACTAGACAGGCTCAGTGACTATTAGCAGCATGCTAGCAGACAGGCTCATTGACATTTAGCTGCATGCTAGTTGAGAGGCTAAATGTCAATAGCATAGATTATATCATAAAATATAGTATACTGTAGTTATACTCAATGGTGTTTTAGTACAGCATAGCCTACAATACAGTCATCCACCTTACCTTCTCTCCTCGTGAACCAGACCTTCCCTGCAAAATAGATAAAAACACTCCATTACAAAAGGAAAATGGTAACAGTAACACAGAAATTAAATTATGTTACTCATGTACTGTGGGCTATATTTTAAGAGCACACTGAAGAGAATCACCTCAAGGCCATCCATACCGGGGCGACCATTGATTCCAGCTTCTCCCTAAAGGAAGTTGAGATTGAAAGTTTAGGATCCTTAGCCCTTCGCATTGTATTTATTCATTCTATATTCATTCATTCACTCATTCATTAAATTTATTACATTTATATTATACATTTTATTACATTTCTATAATATGCTTTAATGTAAAATACATGTTATTACATGTATATAACAGATATTATCACATTCATGTAATACATTTTATTACATAGGGTTTCTTAGGTGCATTTGATGTTATATACATTTTTTTATGTTATTTTTCTGATGACTCAGTTATGGAGCATTATTGAGTGAGTGTGTGTGAGTGTGTGTGAGTGTAGTCAGATTAGCTGGGGTCTCTAGGTCAGGGGTTCTCAAACTGTATTGGGCCAGGGACCCCCCCGATAGAGCAGAATTTTAGGTGTGTGTAAAGACGAAGAGTGTACTGTATGTGACAAAGGGTATTGTGTGTGTGTGAGTAAAGAAAAGGTATGTACTGTATGAGACAAAGCATGTGTGTGTGTGTGTGTGTGTGTGTGTGTGTGTGTGTGTGTGTGTGTGTGTGTGTGTTTGTGTGTGTGTGTGTGTAAAGAAGAGGTGTGTGTGAGGAGTGTATGAGGACTCACTCTGGATCCTTTAGGTCCTGGAGCTCCATCAAAGCCTGGGTCACCTGGTTTACCCTGGATAGGAGTAGAGTAGGTGTGAAATAAGAGAGTGATAAATACACACACACACACACGCACACACACACATATACACACAGCCAGTTTCATCAAATGACTCTAGTCTTTGTGCAGTAAGTGGGGATGTATCTGTGCGTGCGTGTGTGTGTGTGTGTGTGTATGGGTGTGTGTAGGTGTGTAGGCGTGTAGGCGTGTGTGTGTGTGTCGGACAGAGGCCGTGGACTCACCCTTTGGCCTCTCTCTGACCCCTGTCCCTGTCATGTGAACTGTGCTTTGATCTCACTGTTCCTACGCTCCTGGTGTATGTAGGTTGTGTTGTCCATTTGTACTCAACTAATCTACCGTCCCTCGACACACACACACACACACACACACACACTATGGAGAATATCCACCTGTGTATGTGTTTCTGCGTGTGTGTGTGTTTGTACGTTCCTGGTGTATGTAGGGTGTGTTGTCCATTTGTCCTCACTAATCTATCGGCCTCGACCTTTGACCCCAACCTAAATCCTGCATAGCGCTTTTTAGGAAAGGATGGTTAACGCTCTACAAACACAATCAGCACACCTGCTATTCCAGGAGTGTGGGAAACACTTCCTGTGCGAGTGTGTGTGTGTGTGTGTGTGTGTGTGTGTGTGTGTGTACCTGCTATTGCAACAGTGTGGGAAATGCTTCCTGCCCTTTCATATGCTCATACAACTGGAAGAACCCACCTGCCACTATGTGAGTGTGAGTGTGTATGTGTGTATGTGTGTGTGTGTGTGTGTGTGTGTGTGTGCGTGTGTGTGTGTGCTTAAAGGTTTTTAGAGGTCTCCTGTGCGACTGTTCTTGTGCCAGATCAAACACACCTCTGTTCAGGGGCTTAACATTGATCAGAGCAGGCCTCTCTTACATACACACACACACGCTCACACACACTATGGAGAGAATCCACCTGTCACTGTGTCTGTGTGTGTGTGTTTGTGTTTGTTTCATCTTTGATGTCCAGACAAGCTGCTAGTGAAAACACACCTATGTGTCAAGGCTTAATGATGATCACTAGCGAGGCTAGACCTCCATCCATACACACACACACACACACACACACACCCACACACACACCCACAGGGCGAGAGGTGAGTTTGTCTGACTTTAGTTCACTCATCCGTTAGTGTGTTTGTGTGTGTGTGGATCAGGGTGTCTGAGCAGGGCTTTGAGAAAGTCAGCCATACGTGGACAGACAGTGAGCGCTCCAGGCAGAGATACACACAGACAGACAGACAAACACACAGACCGACAGACCGACACACACACACACACACACACACCCACACACACACGGACAGACAGCGGGAACGTGACTCCCAAAACTAACTGAACTTGAACCATCAGGTCGTGAACGCCAAAGAAAAGCAAATCTTTCCCCGGCGGACCGGGACACAACAGGACAGGAGACACATACCAGGCACACACACACACACACACACACACACACACACACACACACACACACACACACACACACACACACACACACACACACAGAGTGGCTAGTTAATTGTGAAAGCGTTTAGACTACTGTCCAATGGCCTAATTTGCCCTGACTAATATTGTCTGATGTAAGTAATGATCTGTGTTCATGTTCAGTAGACCCCATTGTGAGTCCATCATTTTATATAGACATGTTTTCATGTTCCAGCCTCTAAAACCTCTGGCACCTCGATCAAAGTGTCTGCCATCTTTTGTAACTCCCGCCTCTGTCAATAATGTCAATCCTCACATCACACGCATGCTGAACTACTAAGCGAGTTAAAAATTCTCTTTCACCTGCCTTGGAACATCTAGCTAGCTAAGCTTCTGGCACGTAAACATTTTTAAAACGACTCACTCACTTCTGCTTACATCGGCTGCATAAAAATCACTATAAAAGAAACCTTACACAACCTTGAATGTTAGGTGACAAGTCTGTTAGTCACAGTGAACCTAACCATAACCATAAGAGTAGCCAGTGTAATCGTTAAAAATTACATTACATGTAGCTACTATCGGTGACTACAAACGGAAATATCCAAGGCGTAAAGAATTTTATGTGCATTTTAATGTGCAGTG
>JAODXP020000029.1:627605-635105 GCA_027497455.2 Sardinella longiceps | reverse complement strand
CGGGAGGGATGTTCACAAACGTAGGCTACTTAATTAGCTAGCCACCATTACACTGGTACTGCAGATAGTTGGGGGAATTAAAGGAATTATCCGGAGTGAATCAACATTTTGCCCTGCTGTTTTTATCGCGCTAAGTGCAATTGCTTGTGTGCTCTTCACACAAGCAAACATAGTTTCCTTTGTGTAAGTATATAGTTGTCACTGTTTCATTCAAGAGATTGGCAGATAGGATGTATTAAACCACTGTTTTTAAAGGAATTATCCATATAGCCATCTCAATGATCGAATTCCGTGCAACATAGACGAGTTTGCGAAACGGCAGCTAATAATACTAACAGAATGGGACAATAATCAATTTGGTTTCGTTTTGACATGCCCCATTCTGTTACTGTTAGTCGCCGTTTCGCTATCTCAATCTGCGTTGCACGAAATTCTGTCATTGGGGTGGCTATCACAGCGCTCGGCACAATAAAACAGCAAGGCTGTTGATTCAATATGGATAATTCCTTTAATAACAGTGGTTTACAGCTAATACGTCCCATCTGCCAATCTCTTGAATGAATAGTAAATAGTGACAACTCTATACTTACACAAAGGAAACTATGTTTGCTTGTGTGCAGAGGTTAAAGTGGAATGTAGCAGGAAGGGGAACTCTCAAATCTTGTGTCGGCGCAACAGAGAACAGAGAAAAATATATCGTCCTGTTCGGCTATGATAGTGTCACTGTCATGCAATTAGGCCTGGTACACTTTTAATCATATATTTTTTTCATTTTTGCAGATACTGTATCTCTCCATTGACGGCTTGCAAGATACGGTATATGATTATGATTAGAAATGAATCTATCTATTTCTCAATTTATCTGGGGTGCTGGAACTGCATTCCCCTGTGCCCCCCCCCCCCCCGCTTTAACCCCTGCTTGAGTGTGTGTGTGTATGTGTGTATGTGTGTATGTGTATGTGTGTGTGTGTGTGTGTGTGTGTGTGTGTGTGTGTGTGTGTGTGTGTGTCTGGTTCTGCCCCTTTAGTGCTGTAAGAGGAAGTTAAAAGGTAATGATGTCGTTACTGTCTGGGGCTAAAAGGTGAAAGGTCAAACAGTGTTCTCTGCGCCACTCAGGCAGGTGTGGTTAAAGAGGGTCATGAACCAGGCAGGGGTCGGAGGTCAGTCTGGTGTAAAACAAGGAAGTTTATTGCACACACTTTCACACAAATGCAGACACACACACACACACACACACACACACACACACACACACACACACACACACACAGACACACACACACACACTTAAACAGTCATCACCATCTCAGGAAGATTTGTTAGGGTTTTACTGTTGTTTGAAGAGTCAACTAGGGCGGCTACTTATACATAAATGCACACACGTGCACACACACACACATACGCTTTCACACACTTCACTCTTGACTCACACGCATTTCTCCCACCACACACACTCACACGCACAAGAAGCGTGGAGGAGCTACCTATGGTGCTGGTAGCCATTTCTGACCGCTGGAGCTGTTGGAGAACACCATACACGCATATACACACCCACCCACCCACACACACACACACACACACCTATGGTGCTGGTAGCCATTTCTGACCGCTGGAGCTGTTGGAGAACACCATACACGCATATACACACACCCACACACACACATCCACACACACACACACACACACCTATGGTGCTGGTAGCCATGTCTGACTGCTGGAGCTGTTGGAGAACACCAAGGTCAGGCTGGGGGCATCTCTAGTCATCTCTCAGTCAGTGGGTCTCAAAGTCAAGTGCTGCTGTCACACACACACACACACACACACACACACACACACACACACACACACACACACACACGTTCAGCATATGGAGTCACTGTCAGTGTGATGTCTGGGCTTGCTCCGCAAGTGGCAGCTGTTAACCCTGAGGGCTTCTGTCTAGTGCTTGTGTGTGTGTGTGTGTGTGTGTGTGTGTGTGTGTGTGTGTGTGTGGTTAAAACATGGAGCAACAGTCCCAAGTGATCTCCAATTAATTCTAAATCACTGTCAGTGATATACAGTCCCAAGCCTTGCCAAACTCATTTGTCCTATAGCACCAGTGTGATATACAATCCCACGCTATATATGCCAAAGCCCATCAGTCACATGTTTGTGTGTGTGTGTGTGTGTGTGTGTGTGTGTGTGTGTGCCAAAGCCCATCAGTCACATGGTACCAGTGAGGTGGTTATCAATCCATCCATCCCAGCATGCCAAGGGTTGCGGTGGGACTGCGGGTGCCCTGATTGGCCAGCAATCTGATAGACGAGTTCTAGAACGCTCCGGGGCCAGGGCAGAGTTGGCCTAATAGTCCCGCCCACCTGCTGGAATGTCACTGGCTGATTGATGGACTTTATGATACTCAACATTCTTTTCTGGAACATACCGAGAGCTGTGCCACATAGGTCGTATCTCACATCAGCCCCGTTGCTAGGATAAACTAACGACATCACAGGAAGTGTTGAAGTGTGCGCCGATGTGGAATGAGATCTGATTTTCTGTCAGATTTACTACCACAGCTTGGATTGTAAAGATAATGCTACACATTATTTTTTTCACATCAGTCATATAGTTTACACATCAGATACAATAACCAAACCTAAAGCAGAATAGCTTTAAATAGGCCTAATGGTTCAGAGAGTAAAAATTGACCATGTACGAACTTACCACTCAATCAACTACAGCTAATCCACGGCATGGGAGCCGAACGCTCTAACCACTGAGATGAAAAGCCGATGCTTCCAACCCAACGGTTAGAAGCAGTTCTTGAAGGCTTGGGTCGTGAGGGCACATACTGCCCCAGCTAACCAAGCTGGCATCCGTTACATACTGTACAGTAGGCCTAAACACATTAGATCGAATCGAATAGAATAAACCTTAACTGTGTGTTCACACCAAGAGACCAAGACCAAGAGGGACTAAAGCGACCAAAGAGATAAGCAACTAAACTTGGGTGACTGAAAAAAAAGTTAAAAACTGATCATCTTTATGCAAATTACATGAAGCGTGTATCTAGTGATATGCAGCCAGAATCTATCAAAATTATGCCTCATTCTACAGCAAACGAGTCACATTGATTGAATGCTTTGATGATATCCTTAGAATGAGAGTCTGGAAATTTGCCCTTGTTCCTTGAGTTGGAGTTGAGTATATGTGTTTGTGTGTGTGTGTGTGTGTGTGTGTGTGTGTGTGTGTGTGTGTGTGTGTGTGTGTAGGTTAACAGAGCTTTTTATCAGCAGAAAACTGTGTTAAAACAGGTTCCCACTCCTAGATTGTTTTGACATCTCTCTCTCTCAGGGAGCGATGGAAAGTCTATATGTCAGGGAGTCCATTGAGGACTGATGTTGAAACATGCTTAGCTTAAGTCTATAGACAGGCAGGTTTGACATCTCCAAGAGCTGCTGGCTGCTGCACTGCATACTGTAGCTAGGGAGCCAACAAAGCTGGGATGATCACACTCAGAAGTGGTTTATTGAATGGCTTCCAGCTCTTCATCTTACATTAGTGTTGACATGATACCCACAACCCCACCTATAACCTTACATGTAGTAGCCTACCTTCACATTATATCCAGGTGCTCTCTGCAAACACCCTTATTGAAATTGGCTGCAAAGGGTTGACTGAGGTCTCATTTTGGCCAAGCTATGATTAATAATCAGATTTTTTTAGCAACACATTGTATGTAACTGTATGTACAGTATGGTTGTTTTTTTAAGGCTGCTGAAACAATGGAATAGGAAGGATTTATTAAATCTGCACACAATTAAAGTACCCATTTTAATTATTTGAGTTTTAAATAATGTGACCTGATTTCTGAGATGAAATCAGGCATAAATCGCAGAATTTTCCTCCAAAAAACAGGGACATACAGTCAATATCAAAAATTGGGGAGTAAGTGTTTTTTTTTTTTGTACTTTAGCAGGGTCAGAGAAAAACCTCAAAAATCAGCAGCATCTTATCACCCTAGTATAATAGCAGCAAGATGAAGTTCTGTTACAATTTATGTGGATCTACCTTAGATCGATGGGTGTTCTGCTGGTATTGAGAGGGGGCGCAGTATTTTGAAGCATGAGGAGGACTTTTATAGTTAGAGTTCTATTGGCAATGAAGTAAGATAATTATGCAATAAATAATAACTATAATTATTTTTTAAAAATATTTGAAAATGTTCACATGAAAATATATCTGGTCATCTCTGATCCTCTAAGCACTGACACCAGGTTCCACCAAGTGTTGCACTTTTGTGCACTTGCCTTTCAAAGGGTTCCCCAGGAGATGGCGCCAGAGTACTACTGTCCAGAGCACTGGACAGGGCCTGGTTGGCTTGGCACGCTTCCGGTCCTACTTCTTGCTACCACGCATGCATGTGTGGGAGAGGTGTTGCTGATGACGCAAACCGTACAACTGGACACAGAATAGTAAACTACGCCATCTATAAACAATGGGTCTCGTGAGAAATCACACTCAGAGCTTTTCATAACAAAACAAAACAGTTATATGAGAAACAAAGATATTTATTCCTTATTAACACAAAAACGTTATTGAACACCAAACAAATGTACATATCCCGTCATAATTCTCAGATACACTTGTTGAGAAACAGAGTCGGTGGTGAATCTGTGTATATGCCAGTCCCAAACTGACAAATACTTTTATTCCCTAGGCCACGGAAGGGGAATTGGACACAGGAGGGGAAAAACACAGGCATCTGACCCAAGTAAAGAATAGTGTGACAGAGTCTGCCCATAGTCAGCATAACTGTCTCCTGTGTCCTACTGGCTGGCTTGAGCACAAAGACGTAACTATTAACAGAGGTCGGTTCTGATGTGACTGTCCAGTTGAGTCATGCACTGTTTACTAACAATTCTACTGGAACGGATAGTGCTGAGGGTAGTCTTGCACGATTTTCAACGCTTCGTTGTAGAGCTCCAAATCTGGGAAATAAACAAGAGTTGAAAAAGTTTTAATGTCATAGCCTACATCTCTTATGGCCACATATTCAAACTCATTTATATGAGGACCGTTAGATCATTAACAAGACTGGTAGAACACTTACAAACAACAACAACAAAAATGCATAAATGTAACCAGTTTGTGATGATACTCACCAAAAGGTATTTTTTCATCTCGGAGTGCGGTGTAAGCGGAAGCCATTATTGTGCCTTTGTTTGATACCATGCCAACCACCTCCACAATTCCGCTCAATTCCTCATCAAGCTACACACACAAACAAGTGATGCATAACATAAGAACATTACACAGACGACCAACATTTGCACCTTAAGTTTGACATAAGACAACATCAATTCCTGTGTTGTCAGATTGTCAAAGTCTAACGTTACCCAAAACCAACCACCCAATCACATACAGACAAATAGGCTTATTTTTATGTGCCCCATTGAACTGGCATTATTTTTGTACAATATATTGAAAGAAAAACAAATAAATTTATTCAGAGCTCGAGAAACGTGAAGGCAAGCTTACAGGCTCATTCAGTTCCACGGACGCCGCCTTGCCTTCGCCGTCTGATAGTGTGAAAGACTTCCCTGACGGATGAACCTGCAAAGGTAAACACACCAGATATAACTTAAAAGGTTACTTAAATACAAGGATATTACATAATGCTATCATTATTACAAGAGCCCATTTGGAGGCTGATAGCATACATGTCATCATAACTTAGCCATAACCACAGGACTAACTCAGGACTGACAACAGACATCGACCTTTTTACGATATCACATTGAACTTACCTTCTCTATACGCCCCATAAAACATACTGGCTTGCTCACATACTGAGACAACATGGAGGCATTTATCCTCGTTTTCGGAGACTCAAATACATTCGACATATCGTCTTTTTTAACTCAAGTTCGCGGGAGAAACAGTTGCGCGGGAGATGCTTCAGTCGAGTGTGCTAGTGACGTAATTTCCGTAATACTGCCCTACTGGAGATCTCCCCTCCAGAAAGTAAAGGTAGTGAATATAGTTCCTAGGACATGGGCTGTGTATTTCTAGAAAATAACCTACTATAAATTAATGATAAATGATAAAATGGTATTTATCAGCCTATAGCACAACCACTATATGCTATATGAAGACAATAGGACCTTATAGACTGACAATAGTTATTCATAATAGAACGATTGATGTTTTAGTCTTGAACTGACATATTTTTGTGTGGTCCAATTAAATAAATATATAAATACCATACATAATTACATTTACAGTCGTTGATTAAACATACGTGTAACATTTAATTGAAATTGTACAATATACATAAAATTTAAATGTTCTAATTAAAAAAAATGTTAGAAGAAGTGGGGATACTCTTGTGAGGGTTTTTGTTTCGACTCGGAGCAACTTCTGAGAACTCCTGACACACCGCTGAAGAACTTGTAAACAAAAATAGATCCGAGGCCTTGTTCATAATTTTACTGTAAAGTCAACGAATTATTATTTGTATTTTTGAAAGTAAAGGTAAGTTATTGCTTGGTTAAAGAATTTGAAAATTTCTGAATGTGAAAATTACTTCTTTGTTTTCAAGGGCATGTACTTTTGTGCGTATCATGTTTCAACTTTTTGAAGTTAACGCTAACAAGCTAGCTAGCTAGCCCACTGGGCGACATTGCCCACCACACTTATTATTTCTTTCTTGGCTTGGAGTTACTAAATTAAAGGCTATAAAGAACGAAATATATTATTCGACATGGATAGTTGTCATCAAACTAAAATATCTTCAACTGCCAAAATGCGCTAACGTCTACTCTAACGTTAGGCTATATTTTGTTTATGGTTTTGTAATTGCCATGTTGTGAATAAATAAATTGGGATTTGTTTGAGTAAATATACTTTTTTGTTAATATTATATTGTATATTTTTGTGAATATTATATTTCAGAGTCAAGTCGGTCCACCACCTTCTTCTTCAGGATGTTAAGTTTTTTCGGACTTCGTAAAGACCAATCCAAAAAGCCTTCATCCGAAAGGGAGCTGGATGGATTCGTGATCATTGGTAAGAGCACGTGACGTTAGATTATTTATCTGAGCATTAGGCCTTGGCTAACGTTACTTATTTAGTTTACGGTAGGAATAATGCTTCAGTTGTGAGATTCATCGCTTCTGTCCGTTGGCTGACACCCCAGCATTGCATTGCCATATGGCGCAACAGATGTGACGGGCTGCACTTGTAGCCTGGCTGATGCAAGTCCAATGGGGTCGTCTGGGTTCACCAAGGCTAGTGCCTTTCAGTACCTTTGCCTCAGCCCAACAATACTGTTTTCTTGGCATTAGTCTATACAATATTTATTTAAATCTTGGGGAAAGCAGCAAGCCTAGACATTTGACCTAGGTTATGGTTATTCTGCATGCAGCCTATTTGCTGTAGACCAGGGGTCGGGAACCTTTTTGGCTGAGAGAGCCATGAATGGCACATATTTTAAAATTAATTTCCATGAGAGCCATA
>JAODXP020000029.1:610105-617605 GCA_027497455.2 Sardinella longiceps | reverse complement strand
ACACAGACACACACACACACACACACAGACACACACGATAGATGGGCCCAGTATGTCCAGGCTTGTCTACAGTATGACTCTGTGTGTGTGTGTGTGTGTGTGTGGTCCAGTCCTATCTTCCACCTGCTCCCATTCAACTTGTGTCTCTTTGTGCTCTAATTTGTATGATGGATAAAGTACAAAGTCTTAAGTCTGATTAATAATAACCAAGCCAAATGAATTAGCCAATTTACAACACTGAGTCCAAGCTGTAACTCCACCCCCCCCCCCTTTGTTTCATAATAGCAATACTTTATACTTATGCTTGTACTGATTTCAGACCACACATTTTCCAATAGCAATACTATATACTCATACTCATTCCAGAACACGTGTTTCACAATGGCAGACTATTTAAGAAGAAATCACTATTACATGCCCATGACATTCTTCCTGTTGTGGTGACACACACGCATCATCATCATATTCATAATGTGTTCTTCAATTGTGCAGAACTTTTGGTTGTGTGAAGATTCATGTGGAATCTTTGTGTGTGTGTGTGTGTGTGTGCGTGCGTGCGTGCGTGCGTGCGTGCGTGCGTGCTTGTGCATGTGCTTGTGTGTTTCCTTCCTTGGGATGTTGTAGAGCTCTGCACGCACACACACACACACACAGAGAGAGAGAGAGAGAGAGAGAGAGAGAGAGAGAATAAACAGAACACACACACACTCACACACAACCCTGCAACCCAGTGAATGGGATGTTGTAGAGCTCTTTACACACACACACACACACACACACACACACACACACACACACACACACACACACACACACACACACACACACACACACACACACACACACACACACACACAACAGAACACAAGCCCACACCCAACCCTGCAACCCAGTGAAACCTTATCCACTTGAAAGGCTTCTGGGTCTCAGAACTTTCTGCAGAGGCTGCAGATTTGCCTGTTTTTCTCTGTGTGAGACAACGGCTCGCGTTGCCTTTCTGTGTGTGTGTGTGTGTGTATGTTTGTGTGTCTGTGTGTGTATGTGTGTGTATGTGTGTGTGCGTGTGTGTGTGTATGTGTGTGTGTGTGTGTGTGTGTGTGTGTGTGTGTGTGTGTGTGTGTGTGTGTGTGTTGCCTTTCACCGAAGCCGACTGATCTGACGATGATGCCGTTGTGGTGGAGTAGATTTACATAACCACTCAGTGCTCCAGACCTGAGGGCAGTTCTGATTGGCTTAGCCAGGGAACCCTTGGAGTATTGTAGGCCTAACCTAGGGCAGTGCAAGGTTCTGATTGGCTTAGCCAGGGAACGTCTGAATATTGTAGGCCTAACCTAAGGGAGTGCAAGTTTATGATTTGTTTACCTATGGAACTTCAGGAGTATTGTAGGCCTAACCTAGGGCAGTGCAAGGTTCTGATTGGCTAAACCAGGAAACTTCAGGAGTAGTGTAAGCCTAACCTAGGGCAGTGCAAGGTTATGATTGGCTTAGCTAGGGAACTTCAGGAGTAGTGTAGGCCTAACCTGCCGTCCCCAGAAATTGTGTCCATGCAAAGTGGATTTTGGTCGTTTTCTTAATGCCAGTGAATTACCACAGTGTTATATTATAGGGATTAATATTAATATGATTGGGAAGTTAGGGACTTGCTGGATTCAGCTGTATATTTTAACTATTTTCCATTATGCTTTGAGTACCATCTATTAATATTGTCAGACAATATTCTGTACTCATGCTGCTATGTTGCTTAATCATGGTCAACTTATGATCCATCACTAAACTACTGATGGTACGGGTACTTCACTGGACCCCTGTTGGGTTTAGGTGTGTGTGTGTGTGTGTGTGTGTGTGTGTGTGTGTGTGTGTGTGTGTGTGTGTGTGCATGAGTTGAGAGTGTCTCCTCTAGAAAGACAGTGTTCGTTCTCTTGCCTCATGTGTGATATCAGTCACTGTCTGTGTGACCTCGTAAACTGTGAGAGAGTGTGTGTGTGTGTGTGTGTATGCGTGTGTGTTCATTAGAATACATGTTGAAAGCCCTCCCAACAATGCTGTGAGTGACCTTACGACTTCTTACGACCTGTAAACCGACGCAGCAGCCTGTGTTGTGAATGGCCAGAGGACACACAGTTGCGGTGACATGTTTCGCAACTCCAGAAGTTCCCCTGCTAATCTTGGCAGTCAAGCTGTGCAATGCAAATTCAGATTGGCCACAGCAGTGACTGCTTCTCCTTTATGCGTCTGGAGCAGCACAACACAAGGCTTGCCTGCAGCATCACACTAGCCAGGTGTCAGCATTCATATCAAGAGACATCAGTAGAACTGCATATAGATACAGCAGGATTCCCACAGGATCAGGGAATATCCGGAATATCAGGGACTTTCAATAAACGCTGTTCCAGACAGGGAAAGTCAGGGAATTTTGATCATTTTGCATGCAAAGTCAGGGAATATAAGGGAATTTTGTAAATGTGTCACCACGCATCCTTCTTGTTTCCCAGTGCTTTTCAATTTCTCTGGAATGAATTAACACTCCGACTGATTCATGCCGGCAAAGTGTTAGGGTGGACATTACTATTACGGTCTGATCGTTTTAAATGACCTATTCTGCTCAGTGCCCAATCATTATATTAGACTTTTTTTTTTTTTTTTTACAGAAGGCCATGGAAATTCAGCTTTTTGGTCAGGGAAGGTCATGGAAAAGTTAGGGAATAAGGAAGTCAGATCTGGACTGGGAACCCTGATTCAGTATTAGTGTTGACACTGACCAATTATGTCAAAAATCTCTCCTCATGTCAGTGAATATAATATCTAAAATTTGCTGTCCGCAAATTGGCTCAAAATGGCTCGAAAAGTTGCTGTCAGCTCTTTATTTTTCTCAAAATGGCTGTGAAAGTGATCCCAAGGATATTGTTGCACATTTCATTGTCATAGACGTTATTTATAAGAATAACTAGAATGATAATTATTTGTCGTTGTTGTTGTTGTTGTTCACCAAAGTGCTGTAAAATAAAGCAAACAAAAATAAAGACAATATTAAGCAGAAAATGGACAAAAATAAAACTTAATATAACTTACTTAAAATTACTCAACATATTAATATTACTTCTATAATTACGAAATAATTAATAATTGCATATTTATTTTGTTTTCATGCATGGACCTCATATCATGAAGTCTTTAGTTGTTGTGGTTATTTACAAACAGCCTGATCACTTCTTCCCTTTCTTCCCTCCAGCCCTCCAGAGGCCGACCGGCGCCTTCACCAGTACGGGAGGACCTGCAGGCGTCCGTGGCCGAGCCTGCGGAGGAGTTCACCCCGAACCCCATACCCAGTGGCGGTGATGTTGCAGCGGCGGCGGCAGTGCCCTCGCTGCCTGAGCTCCTGGCGGACGTGCCCTTCACGCTGGCACCTCACATCCTGGCCATGCAGACGGGTCGCCCGCTCCTCCCAGACCTCGTGCTCAACACCGACCTCGGCGACAACCTGGACAGCTTCCGTTACGACTTCACCTTGGAGAACTCCGTCCTGAGTGAGGCGTGAGGGCTGCCGGGAGACAGCCACAAATCAGCCGGTAGTCAGCCAGACCTGACTGCCCCCCCTAACCCCACCTGCTGACACCTGCTCTCCTAGCCATCACCAGTGAGCCGCTGGTGCCTCTGAAACACCTGTGTTTGTTTACCTGTATTTTATATACACCCGTCTGTTTACCTGTGGTTGAGTTAGCTGTAGCTTTTCTTACCTGTGTTTGATACTAACGATTGGTCAATCTCCTCAGGAAAAACAATACAAAAAAAAGAAAGAAATGGTTCTTCTCCTCCTTGGTTGGCTTGACTGGTCACATGACCTATGGTTCTGGGTACTTAATGCAGCGGAACCTCATAGTCACCATAGTGATTTTGTAGTTGACTCAGGAACAGGAAGTGGAGTGTCAGGAAAGGGGGTGGAGCTTTAATATGACTAAGGTGGGACAGGGAGCCTCATGTTTGATGTGTTCAAATACTCACACATGGAGACAAATCATCTGTGGATGTTTGAAACGGTTTTCTATCTGCCTTGAGTTCATGTCTGCAGCACTGCAGTAAAGGAGGCAGTTCTGCATGAACACGGTGAGCTCAAAGGTAACCTGATGTTCAAGACTCTTTCACTTGTGCAAAATGTTATCATAGACAGACATTTACTTTTGGTTTACTTTCTGGTGACTGGGCACTTTGTTTCAACTATAAAACTGTTGGGACTACCTTCAATCAGTTGATAATGTTGGATGCAACAAGCTTTGACTCACTCAAACTTGTTCATGAATTGGTAACTAGATTTTCTAGTTGCCATTATCTAGCAAATCTAATGCTTCACTAGAATGGCCTGAAGTAGACCTGCAGTGAAATATAAGCGCCAGTTAGCAACTTAGTTGATTGGCAATGGAAAATTGCGTTGCAACTGACAAAGTTGCTCTCAAAGTGGTTGTATTCTTCCAGGTGTTTAAGTCCAAAAAGTGCTTAGCTTCATGCGTTTCAGCCAGCACTAAGCACTTTTTTGGGCCTAAGCCTCTGGGAGAATACTGCCCTTAATGAGCAACTATGCCTTTGGGAGACGGACCCGTGGCTTGCTGAATGGAAGGTTCGTTCTCAGATGGATTATTTACACAATGACGCTCAATTTTTGCTCAAAAGAAACATGTTTGCCACAAATATTTGCTATTATTTACGAAAGTTGAACACAGCTCAGATCTTGGTTGAGGCTGTTTCTGGCTTGAAGGCTTGTTTGGTTTTGTTTGTGGAAATCACATATTTCAGTTCAATCAAAGTGCAACACCGTTAACAAAGTATATCCTAAATATTTTCAAAAATAATTTCATTAGAGATACAGTATACTGTAGGCCTACAGTGGATAGCCTGGCCCCCGTAAGTTTACTGTTAACGAGTTCTCATAAATGTGAAATATTTCTATTTTTCTGGCTGTGGCCTCGGTAGGATTGGACTTTCAACTTTTAATTAAAGGCCATACATGTAGTTAGTAATGCAATAAAGTCACAAAATGTATACTTGATGCAGCAACGGCTGGTAGCCCATGTAAACCACTTAGCGCTGCGGTTTAGTGCATGAATGATTGTTGGTTCTGTCTGAACGTGTAGAACTTTAATACCCTTCTGTTGCATGTTCTTGTTTTATATTGTTTTTTTGTGTGTATGTTATTGTAAGCTATACAGCATACAGTAGCATAGGCTAGTTTTCTGTTATGCGTGTTGTATGAATTTCAAACATTTTGATCGTCCTACTGTGTAATTGGTTATATCTATATATATCCTTCTAAGCCAATGGCATACAAGTGTGACAGGACCTGTGCATATGTTATGCTACACATGCACACACACACACTCCCAAGTGTGTGCACACATACAAAGCATACAGCCACACAATATTCAAGCACCATCATTCACATACAGTGTTTAAATACACACACACTCACAAACCGGACAACATGTATTTAACAACAAGTATGTTTTTGTTGCTGTTGCTGATTAGTTTCTTTTAAGCTGATGATGCATGAGGCAACTTTTAAAGCAGTATTGCTCGGCAGTACAAACAAAATGTAACTAGTTCCACATCTTCTGATGTTAAATGTTCTCAGATTTTTTTTTGCTAAATTAATTTACATGTGCCAGAGCAACATTACTCAGGAATATTGCCCAGGAACTTGCCTTGTGTGTCATTGGCTTTGACACACACACACACACACACACACACACACACACACACACACACACACACACACACACACACACACTGATACACAGATGTGTGAAGCATGAAAGAGGAACGCTGGTCTTTCAAGTGTACATACAGCCCAACTGGTCCTGTTTTCATAAGTGCTCAAGGTTGAGGAATGACTAGACAGAGGAGGAACCGAACCGTACTCATGCCAACGGTTCTCTCCTGCTAACAGAGGAGGAACCATGGTAACGGTTCTCTCCCGCTAACAGAAGGTTGATGCCCCACACGATCACCTTATGCCTTATGAACTTTATTGACTCAAGTGCACTTTATGAACTTTTTGGTGTGTTTAAACCAGGCTGTCCTATTTATTGTACAGTTCACTGGATGTGTAATGAAGTCAGTTGCCCATGTGTTTGTCTGAACTGTATTAATTGATCCCTTTTCTTCTTTTACATATCTTAGCACTCTTTAGAGCAGATCCCAAGTCACCAATGTTGTTGTACTTTGATGATGAAATAATGACTCATTTTATTAAACCATTTCAAAACAGTGTTATTGTTGTGTATGATTTAAAGGGGCACACAGTGTATCTTTGAATTTGTGTTTATTTTGTACAATTTTGTGCTTAGGCCTAAATCAGTAATCCATATTCAGGTAAACTTCCAGAGAAAAATGTGCGTTCCATAAAGTTTGATTATGAGCAGTTGTAGGCCTACAGCTGAGCTGTAGAAAACCCTTTGATTTATACCGGTACTACAGAAGTGTCAAGTTAATTACTAAACCACACTATGCAAACCTCAATGAATCCATTGGCTGGTTGCAATCAATCACTGTCAACAGACCAATACATGCATCTGCCATGTAACCTCTGCACCAATCACAGACTCGCAAAGGGCCATAGTATCCCGCCCCCTGCTTTGGGCCAGTAGTTGTGCCGATGCCAGTTTGGCCATTTGGAGTAACGCAAGGAGAGAGGGGTGCCGAGACTGACGACTCAAGGGAGCTGTGTTTTCTTCTGTCTAAACTTTAAAATCTTTTCGTTCTCCTTGGACACTATTACGTTAGCACCAAAGTTGTTCTAAAAGTTGCATATTATATCGTGGGTATGGTAGTAAGCCAAACGGAAGTTATTTCGAGAATAGTTTAACAGACAAACATGTAGCCTATTAAGCTAACCTACACTGCTAACTCGAAAACAGTTCCGAACTGTCATCTACAACCCGTTGTAATCAAAATCCGTTGTTTTGAACATTCGTGGAACTGTTTACAGCGCTTTTTCAGGCGAACACCTTCAGGGATATAAGAAAAATAAGTGTGAAGTTTTGTTTTTCTGTTTGTTGATTTAAAACGCATCGTTGCTGCACAATTTACTAACTTTGGAGTACCGTTAAGGCTGTAGATCTAGTGTGTCAATCATGTCAGCATCCTCTGCGAACTCGAGTCATCACCAGCAGCAGCAGCAGCAACAACGGGGTAACGTTAAACGGAGCAACGACGGGTCCCCCACCTCCTCCTCCTCCTCCTCATCGACCCCCGGTGGCAGCTACAATAACAACAGCAGCAACAGCATCCCCAGCCGGCTGCAGCCCATCCGTGCCACGGTGCCCTACCAGTTATTGCGTGGAAATCAGCAGAGCCCAACCCGCTCTCCCTCCTCCTTCTCCTCAGTCGGGAGTCTCACAGGACCAACGTCTCCCGGCTGCTCCAGTCCAACCAGCCCAACGTTGCTGTTCGCCAACCCGGCTGGAAACGGCTCGGTTGACGGCCGGCTATTAGCCCGACAGAGACCAACCC
>JAODXP020000029.1:592605-605105 GCA_027497455.2 Sardinella longiceps | reverse complement strand
CGGACAGACTGTGGCTGCACAGCTCTGATTACAGACAATATGGACCAACATAGTCCAGTAGCACACACACACACACACAAAGCAGAGCACAGCCAGTGAAGTCTAAAGGGCTGTAAGAGAAGAAGGGATAAGAGGCTAGAGAAGGAAGAAAAGCGAGCAGGAGAAAAAGAGGGAGAAGAGGCCTAGAGAGAAAGGAAGGAAAGAAGAGTCAGAGGGAAAGAACTTATTCACACATTGTTCTTACACACTCACACTATAACACACATACACACACAGACACACATCTGGCAGCAGTCCCCTTCTCAGGACTCTGTTGTAGGCTGTGAGAGAGCGTGACGTCACTGTGTGTGTGTGTGTGTGTGTGTGTGTGTGTGTGTGTGTGCATGCCCTAAATCAGGCCATGTGAGATCCATCATCCCAGCTGCCTGGACTCCTTTCCTTCAGAAGAGTCAGAGGGAAAGAACTCGTCGTGTTACGTGTCTACCCAGCGCACAGGACAGGATTGCTGCTTACATCATGGGCTTTGGAGTTAGCCAGCTAGCCAAGTCACTCTGAGTGCTCTGTGTGTGTGTGTGTGTGTGTGTGTGTGTGTGTGTGTGTGTGTGTGTGGGAGCTACTGGACTATGTGCTCTGTGTCTGCCCAGCGCACAGGATTGTGGGATAGGTCAGAGATTGGTGGAAAATGGTGCAGAATTCAAACACTAATAGTTTGCCATGATGTCACTTCCTCCTCAAGTGGGTATGTGCGGCTTTGCCTTCCATCACGCATGCCCCGCCCCTTTCAGCCTTGTTTTTATGCCAGTTGATGGACATTTTTTTATTTTATATATTTATATATATAATATAATTTTAACTCGCCAGGCTCTCTCTCTCTCTCTCTCTCTCTCTCTCTCTCTCTCTCTCTCTCTCTCTCTCTCTCTCTCTCTCTCTGTTCTATCTTTCTTTTACTAAAGCAAGCCCAAAGGAAATAGAAGAGTTGTCTGTCTGTCTTTCTTTCTTTCTTTCCTTCTTTCTTTTTTTTTCTTTCTTTCTCTCTTTCTTTCTTTCTCGCTCTCCCTCTGCTAATGTAAACCCTAAGGAAAGTTTCCTGCACTTTATTCCTCCATCTCTTTCTTTCCTACACATCTCCACTTCCCTCTCTCTCTCTCTCTCTCTCTCTCTCTCTCTCTCTCTCTCTCTCTCTCTCTCTCTCTCTCACCATCCTCCTCTCTCTCACTTGGTCACTCTGAGTCACAGTCCCACCTTCTCCTGTATATGTGTGTGTGTGTGTGTGTGTGTCTGTGTGTGTGTGTGTGTGTGTGTGTGTGTGTGTGTGTGTGTGTGTGTGTGACTACTGGGATTGTTACTGATGATCTGTGGTGGGCGTATTAGTACTGGCATGGTGGATGTGGCTTAGTGTGTGTGTGTGTGTGTGATATACAGTACATGTAGAATCTCCCATTAGCAGTGGTATAGGTGCAGGTGGTTTCGAGTGTGTGTGTGTGTGTGTGTGTGTGTGTGTGTGTGTGTAATGTGCTCCATTAACAAAAGTGTGGTATGTTGTCAGTAGTGTAGGTGATTTTGTGCGTGTGTGTGTGTGTGTGTGTGTGTGTGTGTGTGTGTGTGTGTGTGAGTGAGTGTACAGCAGCAGTGTTGTAAATCGTCTTTATATTCCAGCTGGGACTTCAGGGTTTCTCTAGATCTAAACCCACAGAGGCATACTCCTCTGGGTTTGTCCTCCCCTGTGTGTGTGTGTGTGTGTGTGTGTGTGTGTGTGTGTGTGTGTGTGTGTGCTCGCATGTGTTTGCCTAAGGCCTGTATCCCAGAGGACAGGTGTGCTGTTTCCTCACAGGCAGCTGTGGTGTATGTGTGTGTGTGTGCAGTTGTTATGGCTGCATGTTGATTTTACCTCTGCGATAGTGACTCTGGCCTCCATATTTGGCCTGTGTGTGTGTGTGTGTGTGTGTGTGTGTGTGTGTGTGTGTGTGTGTGTGTGTGTGTTGTTTGTAGTTTGTAACTGACTGACCTTAGTTATTGTTGTTTTTGGGGTTTGATTAGCCAGGTTGTTAGTGAGCATGTAGATGATTGGGTAGTAAGCCTGTGTGTGTGTGTGTGTGTGTGTGTGTGACTGAGCCAGTGGTTCGGAAAAGTTATGTGTGTACGCAGGTGTGTGAACTGAGCTTGCTGTTCAGCACCAGCTTGTGTGTGTGTGTGTGTGTGTGTGTGTGTGTGTGTCCCTGTGTGTATGCTGTAGATAGTGTGTTTGAGTTTGAGTAAGTGATGCTGCTCTGAACTGTAATCTAGTGGTGTGTGTGTGTGTGTGTGTGTTTGTGTGTGTGTCTGTGTGTATAGTGTGGTGTGTGTGAGTGACGCTACTCTGAACTGTAATCTAGTGGTGTGGCAGAGCCAGCAGGATTAGGGGAGATTACGGAATCCTGACATGATGTAACCGAGAGTGTTCAGATGCTGTTCCACGAGCACTCATTCACAAACACACAAAGACACACACACACACACACACGGGTCAGTGACGTTTTAGGTTTTCAAAACCTCAAAAAAATAAAAATGCAACAGCAAGTCAATTTCAACATTTTTTGAATACTTTAAGATGTTAACTTTCTGATTTAGTATGTGCCCACTCAAAAATATATATATTTTTGTCTTTTTACTACAATTAATTGTATTTACACCATAAAAATGTCATTCGGTAAAACAGATTGTTTTCCATAGATATTAAAATCAGCATTAATGGCCCAATCACAAAATATCCATAATGAAGATGTTGATGTATACTGAATTTATGGCTAGCAAAAAAATATCCATATTATTAAAGCATTTATATAAAATTTTGTCTTTTAAAGATAAAGCGCCCCATCTGTCAACATTTTTTCTGCATTATTCCTATAAAAAGTTGAAAATGCTGCCAAATTTTGTAAAACTTCATATAATATAACATTTCATACAGTAATTTTGTTGTGTATTTGAATTATTACAATATGTTATAGATTTTGTATTCAATTTTGAATAATTTAACTGTTTTACCATATGACGTTTTGTTTTACCAAATGACAAGACTGCTTTGATTCAGTTTTCTATTTAATTTTTGAACTTGTGCACTGATATAGGCTAATTCTGCATCTAAAGGGGTTCAAGAATGAGGAATGTGACTGTTGATCTTCAAATCATAACTTGCATTATCATTTGTTTGTAAAGTTGTAAATTGTAAAATCCCCCTTACAGCTGTCATTATATGGCGCATTTCCCAATCAGACACTGGTTGAATCAGTTATGTGATACTGCTTAGCAATACAAAAGATACAAAAGGCTTCTTAAGTGAACTTTTAATTGAGAAAAAAATACTTATTCCAGTTTCAGACACTGTGTGAGGTTCACCACATTTTCCACAGAAAGAAATTATGCAACCTTGAAACTGCCATTTGACATGTTGAATGTTTAGCGGCTTATAACTACTTGCAACTACATGAAAACTTTGATTCACACCACTGCAGTTGTCTCATGTTGTCTTAAATCTTTGGTCTAAATTTGAATAAGCTTTAGATTACGCTCTTCCATAGCTGCACTGAAACAGCTGCCCTTATAGTATATTTGCACAGAAACGTGCACCCCTCTCTTCGTTGGAAAGAGGCATCTGTTAAAAAGGTAGTATGTGTTACAACTAGCAATGCTGACTTGGAGCATTTTTAATAAACTTTGCATATGGTTCAGGCAGCTAACTTATGTATTAGGCCTAAATTTAGCTGCAAGCAGCACAGTTAGTGCCTGTTAGTGGTCAAACATAACCAAACTTGTAAGCGTCTTCAGAAGGAGGTCCTTCATCTATTTACCAAGTTTCGACGTAATTTTCCAATGCATCACTTATATACTATGTAAGCAAATTATAGCGCCCCCCCCCCCCCCCATAGGTCAAGTCAAGCAATTAATTGTATCCTCCTCAGGATGACTTCTAAAGTCCAAGTACCAACTTTGAAGTTGATGTAGGGAAGCGTTGCTGAGATATAAGCTTACTTCCTGTTTACTTCCTGTTTGTAGGGAACATTTCCTGTTTTGTTGATTGGCTGCATTGGGTGAATGCTTTGGAATTTGCAAACATCAATATCTAGCCTAACTTTTGTTAGGAATGGTCTACAGACCATTTCTGTCCATTTTTTTTAAGAATGGTCAAAATGTATGACCTAGGATAAATTAGGCTTTGTCTAACTTTTGATAAAAAGAATCCAATATGATACCCCCTACAGGTCAAAGGTCATCATATAGGTGTATTCTCAGAATTGGGTCAAAGAGTCCAAGTAAGAAATTTGGTTTAAATACATGAGAGTTGTTGAGATTTAAGCAAATTAAGTTGTTAAGATATAAACAAAGGTCAAAGATATAAGCAAAGGTCAAAGGTCAAGGTCACCATTGGTTGGGCCTCCTCAGGAAGGGGTCCCAAGTATACTGGCCAACTTTGGAGTTGATGTGTCAAAGCAATGCAGAGATATGACGGCCAATGCTCAACTTCTAATTCAGTTAAATGCATGTCATTCAGGAAAACAGCATGCTATTTCGTTTTGCCAAATGACAAATTTCTTATTTTTTCATTATTTTTTCATTACTAACAGGCAGTTGATGGCCACCTATTATCAACATTGACTTTGACCTTGACTATTGAACTTCAAATTTCATATTTAAATGCATTTTTAAGAAATCATAAACTTTATAAACACATAAATAAATGTTTCACCAAATGACACTCAAATCTGTGACACAAGGTACAACGCTTACAAAATGTGAAATTAACTTATATTTAGGAGCAAATTTTTAAACTTTCCTCCAACTTGGGTGGTCTTCAGGGGTCCTCTGAATGATGACATCCCATGCCACATGACTTGAGCCATGAGTCTACAGTTTAAAATGGCTTCTAATCTTTGTTTTACTGAATGACATTTGGGGAAATGTGTCCTTGCGGAACAAAGTGTTTTAAATATTAATAATGCTTTTAAATGATGTATCTTGCAAATACTTTGCAATGTTTATCTACAGACTTGAAAAAATATGCCAAAGAGAAAATTTTATGATTTAGAAATATTTTTAATAATTTTAATTGCCTTTGTCTTTATTGACATAAAGCGAGTGCCGTTTTACCGAAGGACATTTTACCCCTTTATCACTATAAAAGTCAGCCAGTTTAAATTTTTTTCACACAAATATGACTTGTATTTAGAAGAGTGATGTGGGATAAATGCATTTAAACAAGATTACACAATTATTTTACAAAAATATGAAATTAATGGCTCCTGGAAGGAAAAATGTAGGCGTCACGTCACTGACCCACACACACCTGTAGACTGGCAGTGAAAAAGAGTATTTCTCCACGATTGAGTGGCTAATTTTCACACACACACACACACACACACGCACACACACACGCACTCTCTCTTGTCACAGCATGGCCTCTCTGCTGAGGGGGTGATGTTGATGTTGATGATGAAGAGGAGGGGGAGGAAGATTAAGAGGAACTCTGTGTTGTCTGCTGAGCATGTTTTGGGTCGAGATGGAACAGAATCCAGCTCTGTGTGTGTGTGTGTGTGTGTGTGTGTTATGCAAACAGGCTTCCCTAGTGAGTCTGGTATTGGGTGTGTTGAGTGCAAACAGGCTTCCTGTCTGAGTCTGTAAGGCTGCCACATGCATGCATGCATGTGTGTGTGTGTGTGTGTGTGTGTGCGTGTGTGTGTGTGCTCCACAGTCCAGAGAAATGCCCGGAGTCCTGCCTTATTAGGCCTGGCCAGTACTCACCCCGTAGGTCAAGGCACCCACCCCCACCCCATGCCCATACACACACACACACACACACACACACAGCACCCCCCTGGCCTGTCCCGGAGCAGGACTGGAGTTCAGCTCTTATTTTAACTATAGAGGTTATTGTAACCATTGTTCCCCCACTGCTATTTTAAGATTGGTATGGATGAAAAGCCTGGAAATCACAGGAAAAGGAAAGAACGCTTGGTTTATATTCCCAATCTGGTTGTGTGTGTGTGTTAGTTTATAGTCCTGCACTGCACAGGGCCCTGGGAGATTTCTCTCTCTCTGTGTGTGTGTGTGTGTGTGTGTGTGTGTGTGTGTGTGTGTGTGGTGTTGGTTTTGGCGGGGTCAATATTCCATTGGTGATGTGAGAGTGTGTGTGTGTGTGTGTGTGTGTGTGCCCAGAGTAGTAGAGTGAGTGTTCTTGTAGGACCATGCCCAGGCTGCATTTACAGTCTCTTTGAGTCAATGTAGCAGTCTGGTCTCAGAGCCAAGCACCCAGGGGTTTTCCAGAAGCACCTTAAGCCCCAACATAGGGTTCTACTGCAGTAGATACAGGCTCAAGCCATGTAGGACGACTTAGCAGGTTACATACATAAGATCCAATGTTCAGAAATTACATGGAAAAAAACAAAATAACTTTTAAGATCAATCTTGGAGAACACATCTTGCAGAAGTGTATCTATATCCAAACAAATGGCTTAGGATGTTTATTACAAATTGCACTGAGCAGACATTTTGGCACACAGTAAGATGTTTTTGTACGAAGAGGAGCGCGGAGGGACCGTCCTGTCTTTTTTAGAACTCCTCATGGTCACCTTGGTGACAAGCAACTCCTTTTGTGACCTAACAATGTGCAGAGATTCTGTTTTAGTCGACGTTTCCATGGCAATATCTGGCAGGCCATCTTGTTCCACAAACAGTGCAGTTCCACGGAACTTTCGGAGCATACCTGAGCATTCCACATGGCTCCAGGTGGAGTCTTCAGACGCTCTGGAGCTAGGAAAGTTTGTTCAGGGGTGCATTCTTGTCAAAGCCTCATTCGTTCACTCCCCCCCCCACCCCAAGCTTGTCTCAGTGCCAGAGAGCCAAGCCCAGCCTGTGGGCAGCGCAAGGAGCTGCTTCGAGAGACAGAAAGACTTCCTCAAAGGCAACCTGTCAGCATCTCACCGCCAGCCACTCCTTCCTTCAGTTGCGAAGACCTCAGGCCAGCCAGAGAGGCACACACACACACACACACACACACACACACACACACACACACACACACACACACACACACACACACACACACACACACACACACACACACACACACACACACAGGTTAACGGGCAGGGAGGCAGACAGATAGGTAGACACAGACAGGCAGGTTGGCAGATTGTGCCAGTCATATCCTAAATAGTGCATTCAAAGTGTTCCATTTAATTACTTGGCTCTGCAGTTTAACAGAACCAGATGAAAGCAGTCCTGTAAGGAAGTCCATCTTAAAAGGTCATAGAGAATTGAAACCAAAAGCAACCTGGATGAGGAATTTCTATTTGGTTGCTAAGTAATGTCTGTGCCAGTGGAATGTGTCACACATGGTTAAACGTAACTTCAGGTAGTCTTAATTCAGTGTTTCTGTTTAGTGTGGCACTGTGAATGAAACTTAACATAGGCCTAAATGATGTAGGCAAAGACAAATGTCTGGTAGTGTCATTGAAATAAGATCTCATCTGTTTACTTAGAAGTCTGTCTTTCTGTCTGTCTGTTGCGTTTCCTGATCCTAATGTTGAAATGGTGACTTCAGGAGTCTAATCCATCAATCAGTGGTTGCCATGACATGCATTGCACACTCCCTCAGCAGCTGTTTGCACAGGGAAGGTTGCAATTGCTCACTCTCACTCTTCTTATTATTCTTCCTCAGGGTCAGATGATCTGAGGCTCAGTCTTCACTAGCCTTGCCTGGACTGGGTTAGATTAGACTAGCCCAATGTTGATTGGACTAGACTAGCCGAGCCTGGAAAGGGGTGGAATGGACTGGATTGGGCCTGATTACACTATAGATTAGCCTGGGTTTGTCTTAGTTGGCCTTTTTGTCCTGGGTTCGGTTTAGGTCAGCAGTGGAGCAGTGGAAAACGCCTCCGCACTGTTAGCATAATGCTACTGTGGAACTTTCTGGCCTCCACACTAGCATGTTAGCCTCAGTACTGTTAGCATAATGCTAATGCAGATCTTCAGAACTCCTTTCTGGTCTCTACACTAGCATGTTAGCCTCAGTACTGTTAGCATAATGCTACCACAGGTCTTACTCACCCACCCCTACTCCTCTGGCCTCCACACTAGCATCTTCGCCTCCACACTGCTAGTATAATGCTACTGCAGATAGGGTTGTTAATGAATAATCGATTATCGATTATTTGTTTGTTAAGGCTTGTTCGAATAAAAATTAAAGCTTAGCGAATAATCGTTTAATTTATTGCGCATTAGAGCAGCTACATCTTCCGGTACGCTATTGCGCAACAACGAGGAGAGGTGAAGGAGGTTAGGAGGAGAATAGCAGTGTGGGACCATTTCTCAAGAAACATGGGCCTATAGCTTATAAATTTCAATGCAATTACAGTGACACTGTTACCTACCAACGTCATTTAAAAGGCGGTCTGATACTGGAGAACTGTTCTCATATCAGCTAGTTTGGCAAAAAGTATGTGCGCATTGCCTAGTCGCGATGTTTTCTCCGATGTGAAGGGAAACAGGCATGCTGTTGATAAATTGGTTACTGCTTATTAGGCCTACGTAATTTGAGAAAAAAATGTTATTCGTTATTTAACGTAGCCTACTTGGCTACTGAAGGCTATTACAGAGCGCGTCAATTTTTTATAATAATTGTCTCTGCCTCGGAAAGCATGAACTTGTGATCCACTGGAATATGCATACCTGTGTGCCTTGCTCGCCCGCCCTCTCGTCCTGAGTTTGAACAAAACTATGTGAAAGTTCTTCCTATCACCAGCAATTTTGGTCAGAAAAGTTCCATATTTCGTCGTGCATTCAAAAATGCTCATGATAGCCTATGCTGCATTCAAAACATTGTGACAAATCTAGCCAAGAGCTGGATTCTTATTTCACAATCTGGGACGTCATTAAGCTCTGGATAAAAGTACAGTCGAAAAAAATATTTAACAGCATAAACAAAAGCTACATTAGAGCTCTAATAACTGACGGTCAATTCCTTCACGAAATCCCTAAACATCGCAACCAGGTCTACACGGTTGATGTGGTGCAAGTTCGCACCTTAATGCACACTGATCCTTTCGCTCTCATGCTGCGGCAGGCCAAAATGCTGTATTTCCTTAATAACTTTGGAGAAATAGAAGTCATTTTATGTGCGTTTTTTTGACATTAATTTGCGTGGGGAAGATGGGCGCAAACCCATGTATGTAGACTATGGCTCTGAAAGTGGGCAAATGACGTATTTTTTTCCGCAAATAATCGATTAACTGTTTGTTAACTTTCTGAATAATCGAACATGAAAATTTCTGAAAAGTCCCAACCCTAACTGCAGATCTTCAGAACTCCTCTCTGCTCTTCACGGTAGCATGTTAGCCTCAGCACTGTTAGCATAATGCTATCACAGGTCTAACTCACCCACCCCTACTCCTCTCTGGCCTCCACACTAGCATGTTAGCCCATACAGTGTAGGGATGGGAATTTTGGGTAAAAACACTATTCGAAAATCGATGACAAGTATTCGAATATTATTCGAAAATCGACCACCCCCCCCCCCCCCCCGCCCCGCCCAGCCCAGCCCAGCGCATGCACACCCACGAAAATGAAGAGGCATCGTAAACATTCAAAGTATCTACTTTATCAAACACGTTGTTTAACGTAGGCTAGCCTACATCAGCGCTTACAAAAAGGTTTTTAGCCTTATGAGCATAGTAGGCCTACTTTTTAATTGGACTTTGACTTTCTGTACAACATATTACTATCAAAGTTCAGAAAATAAACGGCTTCCTTATTTGCGCAACTGAAATGGCCTGAATGAACTGCCTGGACGGCTACAATATTTACCAGCAGCCTAATAGGCTGGAATTATAATGACAACAATTTAAACAGCAAATTTTTGTTTAAAAAAAATAACATGTCCACATGCTCAGGATGGAGGCGGTTGCGCAGTCTATTGACAATTAATCCAGCTGCGGAGAATAGGCTACTCGCTCCGATGACACTGACGTCGCAGGCACACTCAAGCAAGCTCTCGCTAACTTTGCCAAACGGGGGTATTTCTGTTCCTTGGCCGCCTGTTATTGTATAGGACTGCTACTACTGCTGTAGGCTACAGGTAGGTTTATTGTTAGCGGCACCTTCAGGCTAAATTGCGCGTTGCATGAAAAATTGGTTAGGAAACGTCTTTTTCAAAACGGTGTTTGTTATTTTTATGATGATATGGCTAAAACAGTATTCGATTTAACTATTCGATATTCGAAAGCACTGTCGATTTTCGAATATTCGAAAATCATGTCCCAACCCTAATACAGTGTTAGCATAATGCTCTTACTCACCCAATCCACTAGTTTAGTATGTTAGCCTCAGCACTGCAGCCATGCTGTGACCTAGTGGGAAGGAACCAGTGTGTGTGTGTGTGTGTGTGTGTGTGTGTGCGTGCGTGCGTTTAGTTTTATGTTCTGTGCTCGATCCAGTCAGTTACCCTGAGAGGGGGAACTGTGTGTGTGTGTGTGTGTGTGTGAAGCTCTTTTTGGACAGACAGACAGTGTTTGCTTTCCTACCTCATGCATGGCACCATCAGCCACTGTGTCCGTTGTCTTGTCATTCACTATGCCTGCTCCATTGGCACGAGATGGACACACACCACTGCACGCATACAATGACCACCTCTGTTTGGCACGTGTCGCGTGCACACATACACACACACACCCAGAACAGGATTACGAGGACTTCCCTTTGGTTTACACCCTGGTCACACACACGCACACACACACACACACACTCTAGGAGTTTCCCCTTGCATGCAAATCATACTGGCTTGTCAGAGTGGCATCACAAGCTATCACTTGTTTGTCTCTGGTGATGGGTGAAGGTTCTGTTACCCTTGTGGCTGCACTGACTGCTGTATCTGCCCCGGTGTAGGGCAGTTTCCTGCTCCCTGTTAGTGCGATATCTGAGCAACACATTCAGAGGGTGAGACTTTCAGTCACCATCTTCTAACCACATACAGTTTTTTTTTTCTGTCTCTGACTCTCTCAGTCTATAGGCTTAATCAGCCTTTAAATTAGTTCATACTTCCCAATCTTTAACACTGTTGGTGTTTTAACTCTCTCTCTCTCCGTTTCTGACTCTCTCAGTCTGAAACTCTGTCTTTAAATCTGTATAAACACTTCTCAATCTTGTTCTCTTAGCTCTCTCCATCTTTGACTCTGAGTCTGTAACTCGGTCTTTAAATCTGTTATAAATACATTTATAAATCTGTTATAACATATATTTAAATCTGTTATAAATATGTCATACACCCCCGACCCCCACAATCTGTGTCAGCCTTTAAATCGTTGCCTTAGTTGCCCCTAGTTAGGCCTGGGGCTGACCAGATTTGAACCTAGAACTTGCTGCACTTTGCACTGAGAGTCATGCTAGCAAGGAGGATATAGCCTAACACATTGCCACTGTTGCTTGTCGCTAACACGTCGCTGAAGGTGTTGGAACGGAAGCTTACATTATATACCTCCCAGCTGCATGAAGTGTGGTTATTGCCAGCACACTCAGGCCTGTGAACTTGCACCACTGTGCATCGGGTTGGGGGCATGCTAGCAAAAAGGCAAAAGCTCCTGGATTGTAGCAGCTATTGCTAAGACGTCCCCTGAACAAGTAGGCTAGGGGCTACTAAATGCTTGGCAGCTAGTAAAGCTAACTCTTTGACACTGTGATTTTCAGCAGCTAACATTAGGCCTATATGGAGCTCAGGCAGTGGCACCAGTACCACCTGGCACAGACACACACATGCACCTAGATAGCATTGCTAATAAAGGAACACTGAGACAGTGCCACTGATACTTGGCACACACACACACACACACACACACACACACACACACACACACACACACACACACCTAGCTAGCTTGTATTGCTAATAAGGGAACATGGAGAAGGTGCCACCGATACTTGGCGCACACACACACACACACACACACACACACACACACACACACACACACACACACACACACACACACACACCTAACTACCTAGCTGGCACTGCAGGTGAGGGATCATGTCAAGAGATGAGCCTGGTAATTGGCACTAGAGCAGGCTAGAGCAGCGTTTGCAGGGCATTGATAGGTTGGCCCTCATTGCTCACATCTGGGAGTGCTTTAGCTTTAGCCGTGTGCTATTGTTGGAGGCACAGGAATGGGAGGCCTATTCTGAGACGATAGGTACTTCATCAGAAATGCACACTAGCCTACAGAAAGGTGTGTGAGGGAGTAGGGCTGAGATTCAGGTCCTGCAGTAGTGTACGTCCGACTTCCAAGGTGACTGTTCTACCAAAGGAAGCTCGGCTTTGAGAAACACTCGCTAACTTAAAGAGGAACTATGCAAGACCAGCCGGTTACTTTCGGTTTGTGCTAGGTTTAGGCTCACATTTTTCGCCACGTAGCTCCTCCATGCAGGCGTCCTTTTCCGGAGTCCTTTTCCCAAAAGCTTCTGCATCATTAACCAGTTAA
>JAODXP020000029.1:570105-577605 GCA_027497455.2 Sardinella longiceps | reverse complement strand
GTGTGTGTGTAGTGTGTGTGTGAACATGTTTCCAAACCGTAAACACAATCATCAAAGTGTGTCATATTGTTTTGCAATTCTTAACTCTCTCTCTCTCCTTTCCTCTCTCCCTCTGTTTTTTTATCTCCCTCTCCCTCTCTTTTTCTGTCTCTCTCCTTATGTCTCTCCCTCTCTCTCTCTCATCCCTCTCCTCTCTTTCTGTCTCTCTCTCTCTCTCTCTCTTCTCCCTCTCCTCTCCCTCTCTCTCTCTCTCTCTCTCTCTCTCTCTCTCTCTCTCTCTCTCTCTCTCTCTCCAGTCTCCCATGTCGTCTAAGTCTCAGATGTCTCTGGCGAGCATCACGGTCCCAAAGCCCTCCATCTCCAGAGTCCCCAGCAGCATGGAGGGCATCAACCACGAGCTGGAGAAGGTCTTCATCAGAGAGGGGGGAGAGAAGGAGGAACTCAAGGTACGCACACACACACACACACACACACACACACACACACACACACACACTGACTGTTGACCTCTTTAGTCTGTTGGTCCATCCACATACTGTACAGGACTGTCTATAATGCATATTGCATTCTGCTGGACTGTTGACCACATCATCAACATACATCATCATCCCCTCCTCTCTCTCTCTCTGTCTCTCTCTCTGTCTCTCTCTCTCTCTCTCTCTCATCTGGTCCTCTGCTCTCCCCCCTTTCTCCCCCCTTGCCACACTGCCCCCCAGTGGCGCCTCCCAATACGACACTTTAGGCTCCAGGCTGTCACTACACATGTGACTAGCTGTGTGTCTTGCCTTTGTGTATTATGTGTGTGTGTGTGTGTGTGTGTGTGTGTGTGTGTGTGTGTGTTTTAGGTGCATGTACAGTATATATTGTGGTTTTGCACATTTGCACAGTATTTCTGATTGTTAAACCCCCCCCTCTCTCTCCTCCCTCTCTCTCTCTCTCTCCCCCAGGCTCTGGAGGTCCCAGACGGGCGTCGTGCCCCGTTCCCCCCCCAGCAGAGGAGCAGCAGCAGCAGGAGTGTGGACACTCAGACCCCCTCAGCCCCCGGACGCTCCAGCAGTTGCTCCTCTCTCTCCCCCTGCCCCTCACCTGCATGCCCACCTGGGGTTGGGTCACATGGTGGTAGTCCCTACTCTACAGATGAGCTACTGGACGACAGGGACAAAGGTATACATACACACACACACACACACACACACACACACACACACACACACACACACACACACACACACACACACACACACACACACACACACACACACACACACATCTCCCCCTGCCCCTCACCTGCATGCCCACCTGGGGTTGGGTCACATGGTGGTAGTCCCTACTCTACAGATGAGCTACTGGACGACAGGGACAAAGGTATACATCACACACACACACACACACACACACACACACACACACACACACACACACACACACACACACACCCTCTCTCCCCCTGCCCCTCACCTGCATGCCCACCTGGGGTTGGGTCACATGGTGGTAGTCCCTACTCTACAGATGAGCTACTGGACGACAGGGACAAAGGTATACATACAAACACACAGACTCTTCTTCTGCCTGGCAATAGTTTTCCTCGTAACCCAAACCCAACACACACACACACACACACACACACACATGCAATCTAACACACACACTCATAAACCCTACTCCGCTGACGATGAGCTACTTAACAACTGGCACAAAGGTGTATATACAGTCACACACACACTCACACAGTTGTGTTTTGTTCCTGCAGTGGACAGTGGCAGTAGTTCCCCCCTGCCCAAGTTTGCCTCGTCACCCAAACCCAACACACACACACACACACACACACACACACACACACACACACACACTCACACAGTTGTGTTTTGTTCCTGCAGTGGACAGTGGCACAGCTACAGCTACTACACACACACACACATGCTCACACAGTTGTTTTGTTCCTGCAGTGGACAGTCAGTAGTTCCCAAACCCAAGTTTGCCACATCACCCAAACACACACACACACACACACACACACACACACACACACACACACACACACACACTCACACAGTTGTGTTTTGTTCCTGCAGTGGACAGTGGCAGTAGTTCCCCCCTGCCCAAGTTTGCCTCGTCACCCAAACCCAACAACAGCTACATGTTCAAGAGGGAACCGCCAGAGGGCTGTGAGAAGATCAAGGTGTTTGAGGAGAGGTGAGAGGGACAGTGTGTGTGTGTGTGTGTGTGTGTGTGTGTGTGTGTGTGTGTGTGTGTGTGTGTGTGTGTGTGAGTGTGTAGTGAGCGAGCGAGCGAGCGAGAGAGAGAGAGAGAGAGAGAGAGAAAGAGAGACTGATGTGCACCTGGAAGCTTCTTCTTCTCTGGCCTTAACATAATCGTATTCATATATATTTTAGGGTGTATAGAATATAGACATCAATACATTTGACCTATATTCAACACCCTAAACAATATTAACTCATTCTGCCACCATCACTTCCTTCTTGTCTGTTCTCCTGTGACATCACTTCCTGTGGCGGTTGGTTGGTCAGCTCCAGACCCTCGAGTGCGGTGCCGCTCTTCTCCTGCCCCGACAAGAACAAGGTCAACTTCATCCCCACGGGCTCGGCCTTCTGTCCAGTGCGTCTGCCGCGGGACCGCGAGGAGGGCGACGAGGATGCGGAGGCGGGCCCCAGTTCGGCCTTTAGCCACACACACTTACATGCTCCGCCCACTCAGGTGAGTGCGTGTTTGTGTTTGTTTGTTTGTGTGTGTGTGAAATTAAACCTATTTCATGTGTAGTGTGTGTGTGTGTGTTTGTGTGTGTGTGTGTGTCCCCTCCATGCTCCACCCACTCAGGCACCAGTACTAGCACAAACATACACACACACACACACACACACACACACACACACACACACACACGTAACACTGTCGTCCCTCTCCACTCAGGTCTCGACCAGTACCAGCACAGAAGATGACCCACCGCCGCCGCCTGATGACCAGACGCCATCGGACGAGACGGACGATGCGCCCTCGTCGCCCCAGCAACAGCAGAGCTTGGCCATCAGCTAGACCGCCCCACGCTCAGAGCTGGACTCTGGCGTCCCCCCCTCACACACACACACACACACACACAAACACGCGCACGGCACACCAACGCCCTGCCCCACCTGCCCGTCCGTCTGTCCGTCCGTCTGACTGACCGTCCGTCTGTCTGCATGGCATAGCAACTACTACAACAACAACAACAACAACGTCAACAACAACGTCCTGAACAAATCTTCAACGATGGGACAAAAAGACAATCTATCTCTCTCTCTCTCTCTCACACACATACACACACACACACACATACACACACACACTCCCTCTAAGACTCTTACCACACCTTTGCGTTGCTAGCGTAATTTATAAGCACTGTTGTTTGCAGGGATGAGTGAACAGTGTGTGTGTGTGTGTGTGTGTGTGTGTGTGTGTGTGTGTGTGTGTGTGTGTGTGTGTGTGTAATACGAGGCTTTGCGCAAGCCATGGATGATGGGATGGCCAGTGGTGTTGTGATGCTGGTGTGGAGGATGGGTGCTGGTCCAGTTGGGTTGGGCTACTGCTGCTGGTGAGGACACTATTAATAGACTCAAGATGGACAGCAGACTGGACTGGAACCAACCCACACAAACACTTCTTCTTCTTTGTCTGCTGCAGTTCTGGTATCTGGTTCTGATACCAACACCACCACACAGGAACTTGGACATTATTGGCTACACCTGACTTAATCTACTCCACCTGACACACACACACACACACACACACACACACACACACACACACACACACACACACTCGCAACAACACCAAAGTAAATCAAAATCAACTTTTACCAGTCATATTTCCTCTGCAGTCAGACATAGAGGCATCAAAAATGGAGTGCGGAAAAAGAGAGAGAGAAAGAGAGAGTGAGAGAGAGAAAGAAAGAAAGGGTATTTTATGTCCCTGGTGTGAACTTGCGCAAAGTAGAGTATTGTGTGTGTGTGTGTGTGTGAGTGTGAGACAGAGAACTGTGCAAGCCTGCTCGAGTGAGAGTGAGAATAATTGAGTGTGTGTGTGTGTGTGCGTGTATGTACGGCGGTGGGGCATGCTTCAGACTATTGTAGTATGTTTAAGATTCAACACGTGTCGTGCTCCGTTGCAGCAGTTTGAATAAGCTCTCTCTGATCTCCCTAAATATGAATAATATCATTTTAAAGGTATAGAAATCTATAAGACGGATAAAAGACACAAGCTTGTTTGAACTGAAACCTGTGTATTGCTGTGCTAAGTATGGAAGGGAAGAAAAAAAAAAAGGCTGGACTTTTTTAAGATTATGTTTACAATCTATCCAGGTTGCGTTTCTAAAAACTTCTTTAAAAAAAAAAAGAAAGACATTTATTGTTAAAAAAAAAATCTACACAAAAGTGTAAAAATATGATTAAAAAAAATGTTAGGGACATAAACTCATAAATACATATATATAATTATATAGATCTGCATTTCTATCCAATCGGTTGTGGTGTGTTGCACAGCCAAACTATGGTCACCAATGGCATCAGTTTAAAGGGATATTCAGATTTTTTATGAAATTGGTTTATTCATCCCTTTACCTGTTACTGTACATGCTGTATGTGGTTAAACGCATTTTGGTTTCTGTGGATGCATTTTCCTAGACTAGCAACCTCAATTTTAGCTCTTTTTTTAGCTTTAGCTTAGCATAGGCGCTGGAATGTAAAGTAGCCAGATAACAACTCTTTGGCAACATTAGATTCCAGCACCTATGTTAAGCTAAAGCTAAAATTGGAGTTGCTGGAGAAAACAAAGCAAAAACACTGAGGCCAAAATGTTTTCCTCACATATGTAACTCCAGGCAAGATGGTGAATAACCCAATTTCATGAAAAGGTGGACTATTCCTTTAAGGGCTGGATTTGACCTGCTGCAGACACCTCACATATGCATGCATTCTGGCTGTCGTGAGTGTAGGCATCAGGGCTGTCGTGTGTATCCTTTTGTCGTTTTCTTGGTCGTGCATAGCGACGCAAGCTAACATTAGTCGGCAAGGTGCAATTCTGACGTGGAAATAGAGATGACGCATAAAGCTGCTGCGTGGTCTAACAGCAGGCAAATTCCAGCCCTAAGACTCAACCTCACACAAAACACACACACACACACACACACACACACACACACACACACACTCAGTACACACTCATACAAACACAGGCCCATTAATGCATCACTTGTGAGCAAAACTCAGGTAATTTGAGATCGACTCGTCCAATAATAGATAGCCTAACTATTTGCCGCTTATTCACTCAAAGGACACATAACCAGCCATTCCTTTGTTTTTATTTTATTTTTATTTTATTTGATCAATCATATTTTTTTATGTTTTTATTTGGGATCATTGTCAGATTTCCATCCTTTGTTTAGGCATTCCACAAGACATTCCTTTTGTGGGCAGTGTGTGTGTGTGTGTGTGTGTGTGTGTGTGTGTGTGTGTGTGTGTGTGTGTGTGTGTGTGTGTGTGTGTGTGTGTGTGTGTGTGTGTGTGTGTGTGTGTGTGTGTGTGTGTGTGATACTGGGGTTTACAGTAAATGTTATGACATCATACAAATACCTAAGTTACAGGCTCTTGTCTGACATTCACAGTCTTTAAAACTCCACCCATTCCCATCATTATCTGAACACACACACACACACACACACAGACAGGCACAGCATTACCACAGAGCAGCTCTGCTTCGTCCAGTCATATGAGCAACAAGCTGAGCCCCAGACCAAAGCACACACACACACACACACACACACACACACACACACACACACACACACACACATGCCCACAGCACACACACACACACACACACACACATATGCACACACATGCTTACACACACACACACACACACACACACACACACACACACACACACACACACAGGCCATGGCTAGAGGAACAATGCAGTCTTAACTTGTGTTTCCCAAACTCCTGCACCTTATTGAAATGAAAACACAAACTAAGAGGAAATGAAACGACTTAATATTGCTTTAGCTGAATGAATGGTTTGCAATAATCCACACAGTGTGTCTGTTCACAGTGGCATAAGATTAATTCACATGTGCGTCTAAGGAAATGTGTGTGATGGTTTTGATTGGAGTAAGACCTTACCATTAGTCCTCATGGGTTTGTGTTAAAGGCATACCAGGCAACTCTGCAGCTCCCCCTACAGTCACTTTTTGGTAACTAACACCATTATTCCCAAATTATTAGTGCACTAATCCTTGTGGATTTGTTTACAAACCAAAGAACAGGAACCAGCGATGATCATTCGGAAAGAGAAGAGTTGCGTTCACTGACAAAGTAACAAAAGCGATTTCATGAGTCAATCTGTATCGGTTTCATCTTGCATTGGGGTGTCATCATCGTAATCGTATAAGCACTATCAATATGTGAAGACGAGAGCTGCGAAAGATCTCGTTCACCTCGTAATGAGCCATTTAACCATCGCCGTATAACGTTGGTAAATTAACCTAAAAGACAACATAAAATGTTGCCTGGTATGCCTGGTATACCCAGAGGGGCCGACCATTCCACTAACTGAGTCGATCCAGGTTCTGTTTGAGCCTGGATCAGGGACACATACGGACCCAGTCCGGCCCGGACCCGTCGTGTGACTTACTAGCAGTCAGAACTAAAGCCATGAACCCAAAAACCAGCAAGGCTCCCAAACCCGAGCAGTCTTGTCCTGCTAGCTACTACTCCATGCTGTAGTGTGTGTAGATGGCCATTATTCACACACACACACACACACACACTCACATAGACACACACAGAGGTTTAGCCTATCTTGTATGTCCTTGCTCGCATCCTACCCACAAAGGCAATAAATACCGCAGTTGTGACCACTTAAGTGTGTATGTGTGTGTGACACTGACTGTTCTGATTCATTTTACATAGAAAAAAAACATGTTTAACCAATAATCCAAATACGGTTGACTACATCACAAGCAAAAATCTAAAGCTTAGAGTCTAAGCCAAAAGGGTCACCTATCTAACAAATACACACACACACACACACAATCAGTCAAGACGGCAATCTATATTAACGAACACACACACAGATACAAACAATCAGTCCAGACGGCAATCTCAACCACAGAAAAGTGAGAGCAAGTGTGTGTGTTTGTGCCCCTCCCACCCCCACAGCACAGTGGTGTGATTGGGCCTTCGTCAATCTAGTCCTGCCCTATTTCCCTCTCTGTACATGCTATTGGTCCACTGGTTGGGTTCAGCTCACTGTGTTTGCTAAAGACATTCAGTTACGCACTCGAGAACGCACTCACTCTGTCTTTCTCTTTCTCTCTCGTTCTCTCTCTCTCTATCTCTCTCTCCTGGGTGCAGGCTGAGAGTTGGCCACTTGTTTGGTATTTTTCAAACATAGAGATCTCTTGTGTCTTATTTAAATAAAGTTATTAGCAGAATCTAAATGACC
>JAODXP020000029.1:554001-556501 GCA_027497455.2 Sardinella longiceps | reverse complement strand
ATCCATTTCAATTAACATACAGGAAGTGATTGCTAGCCATTCCAATTAGCATACAGGAAGTGATCACTGAGTGTTCCAATTAGTATACAGGAAGTGATTATTGAGGGTCCCAATTAGCATACAGGATGTGATTATTTGACATTCCAATTAGCCTAGAGGAAGTGATACTGAACATTCTAATCAGCATAAAGAAAGTGATTACCGAACATCATACAGTAAATGACTACTGAGCGTTCCAATAGCATACAGGAAGTGATTACTGGCCATTCCAATTAGCATACAGGAAGTGATTACTGGCCATTCCAATTAGCATACAGGAAGCGATTACTGAACGCTCTAATTAGCGTACAGGAGGAGATTACTGAGCGTTCCAGTTAGCATACAGGAAATGACTACTGAGCGTTCCAATTAGCATACAGGAAGTGATTCCAATTTTTTACTTTGCATGAACAGCATCAATGTGCATATTGTACAATTTACAAATGTGTGTGTGTGTGTGTGTGTGTCCTCCTCAGGTGGGTGCATGTGGTGTGTGCTCTCTATGTTCCTGGTGTGGCTTTTGGGGACATTGACAAACTGCGACCCGTCACGCTTACAGAGATGAACTACTCCAAGTACGGAGCCAAGGTAAGTACACACACTCACACACACACACACACACACACTCACACACACTCACACACACACTCACTCACACGTCTCAAACTGTTCCAAATAGAGAGGTAACACATACATAATATACAGCACATGCATACAGACACATACACCACAAATTATTCAAAGTAGAAGGCAAGCCAAACACACACACACACACACACACACACACACACACACACACACACACACAGAACTACTTCAAAGTGCAAAGTAAAGCTAAGGCACACACACACACACACACACACACACACACACACACACACACACACACCACACACCCTGTGTTGTACCGAAACTGCTTTCTATTCCTTTCTATTTTATATTCCTAAACAACACATTTGGCATTAAATTAGTGCTACTTAAAGTGTTACATTGTAATTACTGACATATAATAAGTAGCCCATAGAGGCTTTATTTATTAACTTGATCATTTAGGCCGCTACAGACAAGATTTATGATGGGATCAGCTGAAACTTTTAGTTCTAAAAGTAAGGTGTTCAGACCAATGCCACCAGACCAGGCGTCCGTTTCCTAAGTTAAGTTAGCTACTATGTTGGACTCAATGTAATTTCCCATTGCCAACCAGCTAAGTTGCTAACTGGTTAGCAGTTATGCTTTTGGGACACGGACAACAGTTTCCATAACAACGTCCATAAAAGCTAGCAAGCTGGCTAGTTATCAAGCAAAGGTGCTCCATTTAGCTAAATGGCAAATTGTCCAAAAATTGTATTCGATTTCGTGACTTATGGAGCATATCCTTTATGGTTCAAGGTTTCTCCGTAAAAATAATTACTACAGATAGTAGGGAGTCTTTTCTTGCCCCTGTTACTCATGGGCGCTCCTCGTCTGTAAAGCACTGCAAGATAATTGTATTGTATTTGGTACTCTACAAATTAATTTGAATTGCATTGAATTGAGTGAAGTTCAGCAGACACTGCTGCCTCACGGAGGGAGAACATTTCTCTTCATCTCCATTGGCCAAGAGGCAGCCCTGACATCTCTTCTGGACTGATTGAGTGAGAAGGGGCCTGTGTGTGTGTGTGTGTGTGTGTGTGTGTGTGTGTGTGTGAGAGAGAGAGTGAGAGTGAGTGAGGTTGATCTGGGCACTGGTCTCTTTTCATATATTTGATTGTCCTCAGCAGTCAACACATTCTCAGAGAGGCAGAACTCCCTCTGCTTTCCTCTCCTTTCTTTCATTCTCCTCTCCTCTCCTTCTTCTCTTTTCTCCTCTCCTCTCCTTTCTTCTTCTCTCTTCTCCTCTTGTTTCCTCTCCTCTTTTTTTTCTCCTCTCCTCTCCTTTCTTCTTCTCTTTTCTTCTCTTCTCGCCTCTCTTCTTTACCCCAACCAGGTTCAGCCCAGTCCAGCCTGAAGCCCAGAGCCCAAAGCCCATTGTCCAATGACTGTTATTATTGGAGTTTCCCTCGGGAATAATTGGCACATTTCCCTGCACTTCCAGGCGTGACCTTTTGTGTGATTGTGGGGTCGTGACCTTCTGTGTGATTGGCTCCTAACACTTCATAGAAGAACACCAGGGCCCTCTCTCTCTCTCTCTCTCTCTCTCTCTCTCTCTCTCTCTCTCTCTCTCTCTCTCTCTCTCTCTCTCTCTCTCTCTCTCTCTCTCTCTCTCTCTCTCTCTCTCTCTCTCTCTCTCTCTCTCTCTCTCTCTCTCTCTCTCTGTGTGTGTGTGTGTGGCTTCTACAGCCTGTTTGGAGGCTGTGGTGGTGACAAAAGGTTAGCTTTCTTCTTTTTTTTCTCTCTCACACACACACACACACACACACACACACTCCTGACGAGGGGCTATTTTTAAGTGTTTAGTTTGAAGTCCATTATGGTCATCGCT
>JAODXP020000029.1:536501-539001 GCA_027497455.2 Sardinella longiceps | reverse complement strand
CCACCTGCCGCTGCAGCGGAGGTTTGGAGGAAGTTCTGGAACGTTCCCAGGAGAATGATGAGCATCAAATCTGCTTTTAAAGTGCACACACACACACACACACACACACACACACACACACAGCCTCTCACCAGCCTGAGGCACCAAGTGTGTTTGTGTGTGTGTTGCACTTGTGTCTCACAGGGGAACTGCTTGAGTGCACATGAGGAGGCTCAGACTGTGTGTGTGTGTGTGTGTGTGTGTGTGTGTGTGTAAATATGTGCAAATATTTGCGAGTTCTCACTGTTAGTGGTAATGGATGGGTGTAAGTTGTCACCACTGACATCAGTCTTTTTTTGTGTGTGTGTGTGTGTGTGTGTGTGTGTGTGTGTGTGTGTGTAACAGAAGCTGAGTGGCCCTGCGGTGCTGAAGGCCCCTAAGGAACGAAAGCCCAGTAAGAAGGAGGGAGGATCACCAGGAAAGTCATCCAGTCTGCCTGCTGTGCTCTACAGGTAACACACACACACACACACACACACACACACACACACACACACACACACACACACACACACACACACACACACACACACATACACATACATCCAGCCTGCCTGCTGTGCTCTACAGGTAACACACACACACACACACATTTATATATAGCTTTGAAATTAAGAATAGATCAAAATAAGAATATATATAAAAAAAAAAATTCTGCTTGAATTACTGACATGAAATGTTTACCAGACATTTATAGTAACCCAGAAAATAATATTGTGTAAATGAACTGTAATGGAAGTGGTTATTGAACACACCAAGAAAATAAAAGGAAATAAAATCAATAAACCAAGGTCATAAGTGGCAAGGAATGAGTTTGAATCTATAATTATTATGAAGTTAATTCTAATCATGTACACGTTAAAATATTAGCCATACAAGCCAGACTATGACATAAAATGTATAGTATGGCCACGATGGATAGATCCTTTGGGTGGAATCTTACAAACTGCCTCTGCATGCAATAGGATAGCGGTACAGCTAGTTCTGTATGACTCTGGCTACAACCAATCAGAGCAACGAACAACACGATTCAAACAACGCTTGTAAGACTTCCTGTCTACATAGAGTGTTGTGATTGGCTAAACACCTTCAGTGTCTGAATACAACGGTTCCCTATGGTTCATAGCTATCCGTACTCGCTGAGCAATTCAATTTGCTAGCGCTAGGGTAAGTCTAGAGTTCTTGGCTGGCATAAAGTTATCCTTCATCAAGGAATCGTGGATCACTCGGACGGTCACTGCTAGAGTTCTGGACTATTATAATATCAGTCAGAGTAGTGCATTCTGTGGGATCACATATGCAACCATAATAAAGATGTATATAAACACACACACACACACACACACACACACACACACACACACACACACACACACACACACACACACACACACACACACACATACACATACATACATACATACACACACATACAAACACACACATATCTGAGTAAGTATTGCGTGTGTAATAATGATTATGGTGATGATGTGTGTGTGTGTGTGTGTGTGTGTGTGTGTGTGTGTGTAGCTGTGGGATCTGTAAGAAGAATCAGGACCAGCACCTGCTGCTGTTGTGTGACACGTGTAAACTCCACTACCACCTGGGCTGCCTCGACCCTCCCCTCACACGCATGCCCAAGAAGACCAAGAACAGCTACTGGTGAGACGTGTGTGTGTGTGTGTGTGTGTGTGTGTGTGTGTGTGTGTGTGTGTGTGTGTGTGTGTGTGGGGTACACACACTTCTGTGTAGTTTTGAAGTTGTCAGGAGTAGTGCCAGATCTAAATTAGAGCTGGAAATATTTGCCCGGTTCGGGGTCTAATTTCAATATTCCAAGCGGGCCCGGCTCGGGCTGAAAGCCGATGCGCGGCAAATATGCGATCACATGATACGCCTAACGTTCGATCTACAGGCATGCGTTAGTAGATGCAAAATGGATGTAGAAGAAGTTAAACGGAGATTAGCCCTTGGCGAATTCATGTTGGTCGAGCCAGTAAATGCGAGGTCGGAGGTGTGGAAACATTTTGAGCACGTTCACAATGAGAAAAACGAGGCAGTGGGGTATGTCAAATGCAAGAAGTGCGACGTGATGTTAAAGTAGGCTATGACAGCAAGACAACTGGTTATTTTTCTTTTAACTTTGGGCAGATCATTTATTTTAGCCTTGAAGTTCTTGAACTTCAGACATCTGTAGGCTAACTAATCTGAATAAAAAACGTAGAAATGTTCAGCAAAAATGACTCATTGTTGACTGCTTTGATATGCGCACAATTGAAAAATGTCGGGTTGCAAACGGGTTCGGGCTCTATGAAGCTGTCAATCATACGGGCCGGGGCGGGCTCGGGTGGAGTTCTCTCGGGCTGGGGCCGGTTCGGGTCTTAGTTTTAAGGCCCGTTTCAAGCTCTAATCTAAATGGATGCTATTTCCTCTCTGTGGTACAATTGTTTTCTGCGTCTGTATG
>JAODXP020000029.1:518528-533901 GCA_027497455.2 Sardinella longiceps | reverse complement strand
CAGTTTTAAAGCTTTTAAAGTTTTAAAGCTTTGAATGGTCACACTCCATGCAATGGACATAAACAGCATCAAAGTTAAACTCTTGGCCTAGAGATAAATCATTTGAGAAGCTGGTGCAATATGCAATATGTGCCGGGAAAAGAAGTTAAAAAGCCTAACCTGTTGCCTGTTGGAATAATCAAACAACGTCATTTCCCACCAATGTAAGAACAGTTGCCTGACTTTAACATAGCCTAACATTTTTCCCCCCAATAATTATTACATTGGTAGGAAATTAATTCATGGTGGAAAACCATGGTGGCCTACAATACAGTAACCTCCCTTAAACATAATTAATGACTGATTTAATGAAATTGTAATAGTTTTACAATTTACAAAAAAGAGTATGTCAGATTATATTTCAGTATACATGTATTTGAGTGTAGTTGTGTCAAAACTGTACAAATGTCAAATTTCAATTTCTGCTGCTAACAGTGTGTATCAGAGAGTTCAAACTGGAAGAAGATGGATCACACTCGTCAGTGTGAGTGTAAAAATGTCCATAAACTGTCCATAAACTACAGCTGTCTGTAACTGCTACTGTCTGTTCCCGGTTTATACAGTATGCCTCTGAGATCATATGTGTGACAAGTGATGTGTGATGCAGGCAGACGGGCTGATGGGGGAATTCCACTGGAAACATCACAGACAAAAGAGAACAAAAGTGGAAAAATGGAGTAGGCTACTGAGTGTTTTAAGAGATTTAAGAGAAACAAATTAAATCAAATAATTCAAAGACATGGCTGCAATGCAAAAAAGAATAAGACCTTTCCTGCAACATTGCCTTCTAGGCAGTACTGCCTATATAGATTTAAAATGTCTTCAATGTTGTATTGAGCTCACTAAGCTCCATTTAGTGTTGCTACCAATATGAATTTGTTAGTTGTAGAGGATATCGTTGGGGCGTATATCCAGTGTTGGGAGGGTTACTTTTAAAATGTATTTCGTTACAGATTACAGAATACATGCCCCAAAATGTATTTTGTAACGTATTCCGTTACGTTACTCAATATGAGTAACATATTCTGAATACTTTGGATTACTTTTAATGTTATGCCTTTTTACAACTACATGAACGTAGCAATCACATCCTGCAAATTCTCGTTTGTTTTTATCAACAAATTGGCTGTTCGGCCCCAGTCTCCAATACACATGTTTGCAGTAGATGAGATATTAGGGTTTGTTAACATAAGCAAGGACAAGTTATCCTAAAGGGCAACATGGGCAGTATGGCCTCGGCCACTAACTGGCTTCAGATTTTGAGATCAGGAAGCATAACACTTTTTTTTTATTATTAATTAGATGATCTTAAAGTTTGTTTCATTCTGCATTAACAGGACCTAGCAAAACCAAAAAACATTTTTCCAAACGTGAACTGCATTTGGAGGTTTCAGCCACTGAAATGGGCTACTTTCAAAAACTCCAGGCAAAGTGGAGATTTCTATAAACACACATTTTCAGTCTATGGACAGAATGCGTAAATGTTAGCTAATTTTATTTCTAATTGTGTCAGCTTTATTATTTAGTCCTAGGCCTATTTGCTTATGTTTATATGTAACAGGCATAGGCTATCTGTCTTGCCACAGAGTGGGGTGCATTTCATTTGCTAGGCGCAGTTGTGTTACTGACGTCATCGTTAGGAGGATGTTTAATAGCTATTATTGCGCTTTGTTTGACTTAGTTTCGACCATGCAGGGAATTGCCCAAATTAGAGAGGGGATGGCTAAACACGAGACACTGTAAAATACCGCTGAGTAATCCCTTGATTTTTACAAAGTAACTGTATTTTAAATACCACCCTTTAAGCTGTAACTGTAACTGAATACAGTTACTCGTAATTTGTATTCTGAGTACAGTATTCCGAATACATGTATTCCGTTACTCCCCAACACTGCGTATATCAATATATCACATGTATCAAAGGAGCACACACACACACACACACACACACACACACACACACACACACACACTTCCTGAGAGAGCATGTGCACTCTCTCTTGACAACGTTTCAATATATTCATCTTGATTATGCATGGGGTATTTCCAAATGTGATTTCAAAAAATGTCTTTCTTTTTTCTGTTATATACCAAACCCACCACATAGTCAAAACCATCACTAGACCACTGATCTGTCCTGGTAAAGACTGCTGTCACTGTAATGTACTTGACTTAATGCTCTTTTAGTCTAGAATTGTAATGTGCTGAATACTAATAAACTGTTTGACTTAAATGTTCTTTTAGTCTAGTAAACTTGCCACATAATTAAAAATGAATGAAATGTTTGTGAATTATGATATCTTGATATCAATTGCACTTTATGTTCCAGTGAGTTGTGATGTCTTGATACAGTTATATATCTTTCAGTCTGCAATTTCATTTTTTGGCCAATTTCATTCTTTTCATTTTTTGGCCAAAGAATACAAACAGGAACAAAAAAAATACAAACAGGATGAAAAACTAGCAGTCATCACAGTTTCACTGTGATAAACCCCCATACCCCCAGTCGTCCTAGCTCCCCCTGGCCTTGGTTATTTATGGAGTTGTTTAGTTTTTTTTATTAATTGAATTGGGATCAATTTTAGAGGTAAAGAGGGTTTTGTTATCAGCTATGCATCATCTGGGGTTTGAACCCCCATTTGAAGCATTCTAGGTCAGGTGTTTTTACAGTGTTACTACCAGGTTAGGGTTACCATACAAGAAACATACAAGTCCATATTTCCAAATTTTTGGTAACACTTTGCGGTAAGGGTACATGAATTATCATGAATTCATGCATGATTTCATTCATGATTCATGCATTACTTCATCTCTGAATATCTAATGACTCATCAGGTATTAGCATGAATTCATTGTTTATCATTAATGACCTCCTGCTGAAACTCGGCTGCGCCTCGTGCCTAACAACACCCGTGCTAAAACCAGCATTTACACCGGCCTCTCGGGATTTATTGCTTACTTAACAGCAGGGTGATCAGCAACATTTCGGCCTAATGACTTTCATCAGTGAGTGTGAATGCATCTGAGATCACATACATGAGTTGTCTTATGACATCTTGATATTAATTGAAGTGACATTTAATTGCCATAAAGTTTTATTACAGTGCCCGTCATGATGGACAACTGAGTGTTGATTGAGAAGAAAAAAAAGTGAAGTTAAAGGTCAATGATGTTTTCCTGGAGCACTTTTTACGGTATTGCTTAAAATCCCCTCATACTCCGATTGAAAACAATTAATTAAGTGCACTTACAAAAAAAATAAAATAATAAAAAATGTTAGTCATTTGTGGAATAAACGGAATGGGAAAAACGCCATCCAATCATTTTGAGCGTTCTGTCAGTTGAAGAGGATGTTGTCTTCTTGTACAAAGAAGAAGGCATACACCGATTTGTGCACGAGGTGCACATTTTCTGAGAGAGAAGGTGCTCAGACTACATTTCAGTAACTTTCTAAAAACTTATGTTGATTATGTTACAACAACATGTTACAACAACATTTTTAAAACTGACCACTGACCACTGACCCAGGTTATTCAACTGAATGATCAACAAAATATATTTACAAGAAGTGGTATAACAAAAGTGAACAGGAAGTGGTGAAATGCATTGACACAGGAAGTGGTGAAATGACACTGACAGACCATGTTTGAAATAGAGCATAGACAAACATGGTGAAATAGACACCTGTTTATGACTATGACTATGACTGTTTGAATTCTGGGTTTGGGGTTGGTGATAAACCCCCATACTCCCAGGTGTCCTGGCTCCCCCTTGCCTTGGCATTGATGTATGATTGCTGGATGTTATTTGGAGTTGTTTAGTTTATAGCTATGCATCATCTGGGATTTGAACCCCCATTTGAAGCATTCTAGGTCAGGTGTTATTACAGTGTTTCTACAAGGTGAGCTACCCAGCTTTGAATGGTCACACACCATGCAATGGACGTAAACAACATCAATGTTAAACTCAATGTTTCGATGTTGTATTGATCTCACAAGGCTACATTTAGTATTTTGTGTTACTGTGCTACTGATTTGTCAGTTGAAGAGGATGTTATCTGGGCGTATAACATCAAAGACACACACACTTCTAGAGAGAGCATCAGTCACTTGAGTATGTTTCTAAATACTTATGGTTGATTATGCACTGAATAAATGGAGAGATAAAATGACTTTCAGGGTAGATTTTCACTTAAGGCATCAAAACTATGAATGAACACATATGAAATGATGTACTTCACAAAAGAAACACACTTTTGGACCTGAACCCAATCAAGATGGTTTGAGGTGAGCTGGACCGCAGAGTGAAGGCAAAAGAGCCAACAAGTTTGGATTAGCATTAGATCCTTATGTACCTGTAGTTGTCTATTGTCTTACATTTTGTAAGGGATAACGGCCAACAAGGTGACCAGTTATTCATTGATAATTGGCGAGGTGGAATCCGCCAAGCCAATTATCAATGAATAACTGGTCACCTCGGGGGGTCAGAACAGGCAGAAAGCCAGTCACAGTTTAAGTCCCCCAGTAACACAAACTCTCTATCCTGCCAATCAGCTAGTAGATCTGCCAACTGGTCCAAGGACTCCTTGGAGGCAGAGGGGGCCCTATAACAACCAATAACTGTTAAGAAAGAGGTAGAAGATAATGTAATATCAACAGACAGAAATTCAAAAAGCTTGGGACTTGAAATGGATTTTGTTATGGAGCAGTTGAATCTTGTTTTGACATATATTGCGACTCCACCCCCTTTACTTGGGCGATCGCATCGAAATAAATTATAACCTTTAATCTGGATGGAGGAATCTGAAATAGACTTTTTCAGCCAGGATTCCGATATCACCAGTACATCAGGATCAGAGGTTGACACCCAAGCTTGAACCAAATCTAATTTGGGAACTAAACTCCTAGCATTTATATGAAGCAAACCAAGGCCATTTCGTGCCTTAAAATCTAAAGGGGTAGTTAGATTACCGATTGTGGATGCGGGCCCAGGGTTAGGCTCAACATTTACAAGATCAACTATTACAAGATGTTTCAATCTAGCAGTTTTAAAATAGTTACAGTTATACCTTAGGAGTTGGCAGGTGAGCATAAAAACATCAGTGTTTGTAAAAATAATTTTACTGGATAGACAATGTAGTTGGCAACCAGGCGAGTTAACAGTATAAACATTATAGAAATATAAAGTGCCGGAGAAATGTGGATGCACCAGGCGCAAACGTCTGGATAGACAATCATAGCTCTCTACCCCAACGGGCGAAAGAGATGTAATTAGTCTATATGACAAGCATAGGAGAATAACACCAAGCAGCCGGTATCTTGAATCAAACATTGTGGGGCGCATGGAACAACAAGACGACGTAGCTTAGAGATCCTTCGCCCTGGAGCAACAAGTGGATTGCTGTGGAGGAGCAGATGAAAAACAATCAGCGCCGCGCTGTGTCAAGAGTTTGGAGACTAGCCAAGAATAATCATAGACCAGGTAGGCGAAGTTTACTTTCCTTCACAAACTGGATGCGAGGATTATAGCGTTACAAGCAGCACGCAGGTAGTGCACAAGCAACTTGCGGTTTCCTTGTCAAAGTGGTTTGAGTGCGAAGATAATAAACCAAAACAACTGGCAGGTTGTTTGTAAACCGCGTGCTCTGCTGAGCTGCGGAGGATCAAACGGGTTTGAGTGCGAGGTTAAAAATTGTAAGATTGCTGGAACTCATGGATGCGTGGATCTGAGTAGACGAGTTATTTTTTGGAACTACTTCCAAAGTAGCCAGTTATCTGGAAATAATGGTCACCTAGCAGCCAATCAGAGAAGAGAATGGCGTTCTGAAGGGAGATAATACATTATAATGATTTAACACTAATAGAAACATTATTCTTAAAGGAATATGCCACTGAGATTGAAATCACCTGAATGATGACATAGGCCTATTCCTTTAAGTACCATAGGCTATAGGCCATAGACCATAACATTTGTCTAGCCTATGTTTTATTCAGGTTAAAGAAAAATGCTAAATCTTCATTTCATTTTCAGTTGATACAGTAAATAGTCCTTTTTGTAAATGGAAATGTAGATACTCTTATAACAACAACTTTATATATATTTTTTACTTCACAATTCAGTAAACTCTTGGCCTACATTTGAAATGTTTCAATGTTGTATTGATTTCACTAGGCTACATTTAGTATTTTGTGTTACTGTGCCACTGATTTGTCAGTTGAAGAAGATGTTATCTGGGCGTAACATCAAAGAAAGCTCACACACACACACACACACACACACACACACACACACACACACACACACTTCTTGAGAGAGCATGTGCTCGTCATTTGAGTACGTTTCTAAATACTTATGTTGATTAAAATGACTTCTTTTTAATGCCAAACTCAACATATTTTATTGCATGTCTCTCTCTCTCTCTCTCTCTCTCTCTCTCTCTCTTCGATTTTAGTAGCCATAAATAAACAATAGACTACAAAAACTCATGCGAAAATAAGAAAAGAGTGTCCTCCCTCGACTTTTAGGAAACGTTCCAATTATTTGTCATTCAATTATTTTGCATATTTATTTACCTATTTGTCCATCATCCAACCCATTTGTTTTAATCTCCCATCTTTCTGCTTCTTTCAGTTTAGCAGAGGAGATTACTGCATGGAATTTAAATGAGCATGAAGATGAGTAGACTTCAGTGTGGCCTCAGAGCATGGCTGATGCCTCTGCCTCCGGGTTCCAGGAAGTGGTTCTTCATGAAGTACAGCATCTTGTGCCACCTACAGTATGTGGCTATTGAACCATATTAGTCAATCAATCAATCAACTTTACTTGAGACACAAGAAGGTCCATATAGACATCACAGTACATGAAATCAATATACATATATATTAAAACAATACAAAACATATAAGATGGATATACAGTTACATGCCTATTTTTCTTAAAATATATACAAGCTTTTGGTCCAATGTTTCCAGAAGTGAGATGAGAACCTTGTGTCACTTTCAGGTTCAGTTAGAGACACAATAATCATGTTTTTAGACCCAATCAATCTGTGCATGAATTATTAAGATTTGGGTGGAGGTGGGTAACACTTTCTATGAACCCAGTATTCATAGAGCATTATAACATTCATAAAAAGTTATAACACATTCATAATGTCTTATAACTAATGACATTAATGTTCATAATTGTTTATACATTCTCATGTCTGTACTCATAAAGCATTATAATGTTATCTTATAAGTCTCACAAGGCATTATAATCCTTCAATTTGCTATTGTCTTTTTATGTGTCTAATTGCTCATGCCGCATAATGATGAGTTACAAGGGCTCAGTGCATTCCCCAAGTTAAGTAAGATAAGCACATAATTACTCATGAAAATGAGTAAGGCACCTGTTAGGACTGCTTGGCTCTTAGCAGACCCTAAACATTAAGGGGAAACCACAAGTAACGTTCGTTTTAAATATATGTATTGACATAAAAGTAGAAAACCGTCAGTATATTGTGTAAAAGTAAAGTGCTGTGCAAGATGTGTAGGGTAAAATGGTTAAACAAAACAAAGAGCGACGAAGCCGGAGGGAGACGAGACAAAGCCAGGCGAGAACCCCAGAATGACAGCAGCCAGGGCAGAGCTCCCCGCAAGCTCTCCCGTCAGGGCAGGATGGTAGGAGTGAGTGAGAGGCCGACACCATGCCAGAACCGGCCCTCTTATGGCCACGTCAATTAGTCCAAGCGCCACCCATGTACCTCTAGCACTCTGTAGGAAACAAGACACAGACTAGGGACACAATAAAGGGCGGAGCCCCAAATGAGTAGAGTGACTGGATTCAATTAGACGACCTGCCTGGTCGTAACAGCACCATAAGTAAAGTGGCATGCTCCCCTTGTAAAAGCCCAAAGAAGGTTACAATGCTTTGTGACACTTCAAGTTATAAAGGCTTATCCACAAGTTTCCTGAGGCCGTTACTGGGGATACTAATGTGGGACGTTCTTCCGGTCAATCGGCTGCGAAAGTTCTGACCGCTTTATTCAATGGGAGCCCATAGAAATATAACGGCGTCGCATCACAGCATCTGTCAAGAAATATAACTATCCTCCACCAAATTGCATGTCCAAATGTGCTCAGTGAACATCATAACATGTTGATGTATGGGTTAGAAGAGGCATTGGGAATTAAATATCGCTATTTGTACTACATCCAACTTCTGTTAAACCAGGGTGCCTCGGTAATAAACCAGAAAGAGATACGTGACTTCAATGGTCCGTTTGCTTACGAAACCTAAAATTTACTGTAGCAAATATTTCTGATTCACCAACGGAAATGTACCTTAGTGTCCCAGAACAGACATTAGTAGAAAAAGACCATGACCTGCACTCATTTTATAAAGTAATGGAGGCTCAAATCCCGCTAGCAAACATTAGCTAATTTAGCTCAGATCCCGCTAGCAAACATTAGCCTAAATAGCTAGAATCTAATTCAATACAGGTATTAGATAGGTGTTGACGTTAGCTTACAAGCTAACGTGTATGACTAATGCCGTGTACTGCCTTAGTTACTGTTTTAAGAGCTCATGGTTCATGAGAATCGTGAAACACTCATAATTATCTAACCTACATGTATTATAAGCCTAAATAAAAGCATATAGATTTTTTGTCAATGCCATATTACTTTCTACAAAGTTGTCATCTCCGTTGTTGAGTTAGCAGTTGCTAACGTCGTAATGTAGACTGTTACCTTACTTGAATTCAACACCATACAGGAATAGCAGCTGTAAATAATCCACAATGTTGGTGATTTCTTGATTTATTTAAACGAATACAATAAAAAGACAGTAAAGTTGAGATTGCAGGCCCACATAATATAACAAGCAGCCAGTATCAGACTCCTAAGTGCTACGATAAAATGGGCTGTTTTGATCATTTTTTTAACACTCGCACGGCAAGAATATTTTTCAAAACACGCTGGCAACCGCTCCGGAAGCTATCGGCTGTCAAAATAAAAGCTCACGGTTAAGTTTTAAAGTTTATCAGGGTCAGAAAAAAGTAATTTGAATGCTGATGGCGCACCATTTGATTCAATATTAAAACGCCAAAGCGGAAATAGCTCCCACATTTCGCGCTAAGCATCATGGGACTCTGGAAACTTGTGGAAATGATAATATTATAATTCCTTATGAGTACAGTCATGAGAACATATAATCAGAATTCTAATGTCAGTAGTTATAAGCCTTTATGAATGCATTATAACCCTTTATGAATGCATTTACTGTATAATGCTGCATGAATACTGGGTTCATAGATAGTGTTACCAACAAGGGAATTACAATATGGTAAGTTTTGTAAATATACCTGGGTTGTTGGAAAATTTCAACCAATTTAAAGTGATGTACAGTAGATAAACCAAAGCATTTGATTTCTTCCAACTTTACTTCTGACTTCCCCAGGAGAAACCTGGATCATGAGACTGGCTATCGCCACAATAACACGTCTTTCTCTGCTTGTTAAAAAAGAATGATTTCTCAAATTCAGTCTTGGGAAGATTCCCTAAGACATGAACAAAACTTCAAATTTCAAACAGCATCTGGAGTGATGGTGCTATGTCAGTGATATACTGCAGGAATGAGTTGTAGATCATACATTGATTAGTTGACCCCTAGTGGTTGTATCAGTGATTGACATGTACACTGTAAAAAAAAAAAAGTTAGGTCAACTTAAAAATGTAACGCAACCAGCTGCCAAGCATTTTTAAGTTTTCTCAACTTTGCTTTGAAAGTGCAAGTAAATAATATATATAATTAGGCTTAAATTGAAATAACAAGTTGGGTGAACTATCAATTCAACTTTGAAAAGCAAGTTAGCACAACTTAAGTTAAGAAAACTTACAATTGCTTGGCAGCTGGTTGCGTTACATTTTTAAGTTAGCACAACTTAAGTTAAGAAAACTTACAATTGCTTGGCAGCTGGTTGCGTTACATTTTTAAGTTGACCTAACTTTTTTGTTTTTTTAAGTATGTACAACTTTCCTATGCTTTTCAAGCTACATAAAGGGATTAAAGGCAATTAATGCATTAAAGACAGACAGCAGAAACAGTGAATAAGGTAAAACCAAGTACAACTATTTATTTTGACCTTTTGTACAGTTATTGGAACACTGGAAATCAGGTATAAAAATACCATAATTAAAATGCTGAAGTTTACTTGGTTAACAAACACGGTAGCCTTACTTATGGCAGAACCTTTATCCTACATTGTGTCACAAAAAAAAAAAAAAAATTTTGACTGTACACACACACACACTACAATGGAGCCATAAAGGAATCTCACCATTCTATGAAAACTTTGTTATTCACCATTTTACCTATAGATATGTGGGTAAAGGCATTTAGGTCTTTGTGCATGCGTTTTCCTATACAGACAACCTCAAATCTATTTATCTATTTTAGTTTTAGCTTAGCATAGGTACTGGAATGTAAAGTAGCCAGATAGCAACTCTTTGGAAACATTACATTCCAGCGCCTATGCTAAGATAAAGCTAAAATTTCGGTTGCCAGACTAGGAAAGCGCATGACCAAAATGCTTTTACCCACATACAGTATGTAACATCAGGGAAGAAAATGAATGACCAATTTTCATAAGAAGGTGGAATATTCCTTAAAAAAAAAAAAAAAATGCTCACAGTAAAAGATACCTCCTCTGCCATAAGTCCTTCAGAGTACTCTGCCAACCTAGCCAGCAATATCTCCCTTTTCACATTCTATCACGACAACTTATTTCACACACTTATTTTCACAGTCCATCACCTCTGCATGTTATTCATATGCTGGACTAGTTTACTTGGTTAACTGTTGAACCTACTTGGCATCCTTATGCCCAGAAACATATTGTGACCTAAGAGCACCAACACGGCCCTTTTTGACTGTGCCCATCACATACATCACAAAAACAAAAAACAATTCTCACAGAAAAGCACTATAAAACTAAATAAAAATACCTCTGCCATAATTGTACAAGTGCTGCAGAGTATACCAATCTAAACTGCAATATCTCTTGTGACGGATGACAACTTGTTTAACTACTTTATCAAACACACTTGCCATCCTTAAGCCAGAACATTTACATTATGCCCTAAAAAAATGCACACATTACACTGGAGCCATTAAAAAAAAAAACATTGCTGACAATAAAAACCTCAATAATGACACCTCTGCCATAGCTGTATAAGGGCTGCACAGTAGTATGGTAATCTAACCAGCAATATACACAAGCAACATGCAATCACTTGTTTTCAGTACAGCACTTAAGCATTTTGTTTCTGAAAGACTGTACCCTTGCAGAAAGTTCGGCATCAAGGTGCATGAAAACTTTTTGAATAGTTTCGAACATGTACCTCAGTTCCTTTGGATACTTCATGTTCAAAGCATAAATCAATCCAAAAAGGAGAGCCATAGCAGTGGGAAGGTCAGGGATGTCTTCAAAAACGATCTGCTCCTCAACAATCAAAGCAAAACACCTTACATTGGCATCTGTGTCTGTGGTAGCATCGCCGCCCTCAACAACCGTTAAAATTCCTATCTGGACTCCACGAGTGTTGACGCCATCCACATCCACATCTGTGTCCTGCAGGGCGAAGATGCATGTAGAACTTTAAGAGAAATTTCAGTCATTTTAAGCATCTCTATTGCTCAAGATTACTGAGACTTCATACAGGCAGGGTCAGAAAAAAACTGCTCTTCTTATATCAACAGACTGTGATATGCAAATCAGCCTCAATCATTGGCTGCAGGTTAGAAAAATCATACTTTAAGTGGTGCTCCGGAGTGATTTCAAGCATAGCCCTGTTGAACGCTCCTGCTAAATGCACTAGTTAGCGAGTGGAACAAAATAATTTGGAACAGACTAGACCAAACACAAACGCAGAAGCAAACAAGCACTTTACACTGAATCAATGGAAACTCAAATATACTTTACTTTACATTGACTCAGATGTAAAGTGCTTGTTTGCCATTGCGTTTGATCTGCTGTTCGATATTCTTTCATTCCATGCGAAATCAAGTGCTGTTAGAAGGCCCATGCAACAGAGCTATGCTTAAACTTACTCCAGAGCTATCCTTTGCCATCAATGTCAAACACCATGTCAAACACAGGGTGAGGATCTAATAGCATGGAAAATACAGTAACAGAGTGCAAGCAAAAACGCCAATCTCAGACTTCCCAGTCACCTACAGAGCTTGACATCAGCAATTATTTCAAAATCCTTATGTTACCATCCATAGATTTTTTCATCAAACCAGGAACAGGGTTTTGATCATGTTTTGCTCACTCTGCACCGTCTGAACTGTAACTGTACTGATGAGCAAGAAAGGCTGCACTAATGAGCAGCAATTTGATTTGAAAGAAAGATATCATAATAGTACAAGTCAGAGTTGTCCTGTTGATCTGGGGTTACCAGTAAAAATAGACAAATGGGTTGGAGATTATGACTGGGTTTACATACCAAGCAAGTCCTGAAGAAGGAGTCTGTGCTCTCCCTCAAAAACAATGGTAGGCCTCGCAGAACAGCTGTTTTCCAATGCAAAATCACATTGGTTTTCTGGAAGATAAAGCAAAGCAGTGAACAAATATCCTTTATATTTAGAAGTAAGGCAAGAGCTAGAGGAAAATAGGGTGACATGTATCAATGTAGTATCAAATATCAATGTACTGTCAAAAATATACACTCAATGACATTGATAATGATTGTGATGAATTTACCTTGCTATCCATATTGTCCAGAAGACTCTTCAAATCCTTTCCAAAGGCTCCACAACGTGACCTGTACAGTTTGATGATCTTCGGTGTATATTCATCAAGTGAAGAGAAGAATGTCTCTTTGAGATGAACTCCAGTAATTCTGTAAAACTCTGCATGAACCTATAATTGGATCAGATAATATTTAGGTGCATTTAGTCATATTAATACAATATGCTTCATGTAAAAATTTCTACCATTTCAAATCTATGGATTTACCTGCTCTTCTAAAAATAATGCTGGCCACAGTTTCATCATGTCAACCACTGGGAGTTTTTCATCCACAATTTCTTTCCTTCTTAAGGCAAATGTCTGTTCCATTTTGGAATGAACAAGCGCATGGTTGGGACGTTTCTTTTTCATTTCTTCCTGTAAAGCAGCCTTTTCATTTTGTAGAGTTAAATCAGTTTGTCCAGTTGGAATGTCAGGAAGGAAGTTCACTTCACATCTCTTTGCCTTCTTCAAATGTTTCCTGGAATCTTCTCCCATTTTTTTCTGGTTAACACAGACTTTGGTATAACCTGCTGCTCCTAGTTTATGGCGGTAGGTTTCAACTTTGAAGCACAACTTTGCTGTCCAAGTATCAAAACTTGTTCCCATACTTGGATCCTTCAGACAGGGATGCTTATTGACTAAACCAGCAGCAACCACTTCTAACTCCCTTTCTGTTGGGTATGCTTTATATGAAAACACTGAACGACACAAGGCATTTAAAATGTCCTTTTTCATATCCTTGGTAACATCAAGCAGTGTTCCATGTTTTCTGTACATCTCATTCCCTTTGGCAATTCTCAATTCCACATCATGTGAAAATGTAGGTATAGGGAAAGGAGAAGGCAACTGCTCTGAATTTTCACCATGTCCAAGAGGTATGCTAATGGGACTAACATTTGAGCTGGATGATGCAGAAGAAGTTGAACTAGCAGAAGACGCCATACTAGCAGTGTCCAGCGATGATATGGAGTCATTATCTGAGTCCTCAGATACTTTACTGATTATTTTCAATACAGCTCTATCTGGTGGAAGCTCGGATAAGTCTGTTAGATTACATAGCTCATTACCAAAGTCTGGATCCTCAAACTGAATCTCAAAATCCTGGGCAAGCTGTAGACTATCTTTCAGAATCTTCTTCAAATGATGGACGGAGTTGAGGGCTTCAGTGACATTAACTCTTCTGGCATTTTCAGGACCCAGCAACACGCGAAACAACATAACGGTGCTCTGTGAGAACAAAAAATTGTACATTGTATAAGTAGAGGGTAGTGGTCACTTAAAGATATAATCCGGAGTGAATCAACACGTGGCCCTGCTGTTTTCTACTGCTAAACGCTACTGAAAACCACCTCAATGATCAAATTTCGTCCATCTTAGACCACTAACTGAATGAGGCATGTCAAAAACGAAACCTAATCTATTCCCTTTTTGTTTTTAAATGCCCCATTCTGTTACCGTTAGCTGTTACCAAAGTCCTTGCTATTTCAGTCTGCATTGCATGAAATCCATTGATTGAGGTGGCTATCAATAGCACTTGGCACTATAAAACAGTAGGGCTACGTACTGATTCACTCCGGATTTTTTCTTTACGTCCTATGATTCATGAATGAGTTATCAGAAACCTGCACCCATACCCCTATGAAAGCATTATACAAATGAAAAGCATTGTGTTACCATTCACTAGATAATTGAAATTTGGAAAAACTATAGAATTCTGCCAGGTAACCATGCGGTTACGGTTTGTTTGACAATCTGGGTAGGATGTTTCAGATGCAGGGCGATCTACTGGAAAAGGGCCGTGCATTGCGGATCACATGGATGGAGGATCGCACAAGAGTGGTTCAATACTTCCAGATGAGATGTGACATGTTTCCTAAATGTGTGACTTAAAACTTTCATGATTCCTTAAATGGCTTTTCATGTGGTTTAAAAAGGTTTTTGGTTGGCAATCCTCTCTAAATTCACAGGTTTCATAAGCAAAAAGAAAACAAGCTGCTTGTTGTCCAACTTCACTGTGTGCTTTGACAAATGTGACTTCAACACACCTGGATTTCTGAAAGTGCAACCACACTGAGGATAGAGGCAGGGCAACAGACAATTGAGTCCTTGATAACGGTACACGCAGTGCTTCAGCAGATCACAAGGACTGGAACTCTCGAATCTGCAGTAAACATTGCAATCCAAACCTGCCAGCATACAAAAAAAACATTGGTTAAAATGCATTCATTTCCATATTCAAACATTCTGACAATACATTTTCAAATTTGAGGGAACACCACTTTATAATTCATCGTGGATATGGCCAGACATTGTACTAATAACGTTATTAACACTACACAATACAATTAAGATACACCTTACAGATAGGGGATAAGGGGAAATACGACTTGCTAGTCATGCTAACATGACTTACCTTAACCAGACATAGGCTAATAGTACCGTCAACGATGCCGTTAACGTTACTCTGAGAAACTCCACTGTTCAAACGCTGCTACTGGAATCACAACTGCTTTAATTCAATCCCCAAACCTTTAATACAAGAACGAAAAACTTCCT
>JAODXP020000029.1:501028-506028 GCA_027497455.2 Sardinella longiceps | reverse complement strand
TTGTCATCGAGCAAGGACAGTCGTAATCATCCTCTCCTGTGTGCCGGGCCATCCGTCTCTGCCTCGTGCGTGTATCACGATCAATCTGGGCTCATTTATTTTAATCGTCTCATGTTTGCTAAAGTGCCAAAGTCACAAAGAGGACAATAGAAACAAAGCCAGTTTGGAAAACAAGGGGAGGGGGGGCAGAAAGAGAGCCTCTCGGGGTGGTTGCTTTCATCCAACACTCCCCCCCCCCACACACACACACAGCTTCTCTCTGTGCTGACAACAAAGGCAATCCACTTCACAGCTACAGGCCTGTGTGTGTCAGGCCTGCAACATTTGACTTCCATTTCCTACTGCTATTGTTGTGTGACATGTCCATTTGTGTTTTAATGACATACATACAGTACAAAAGATGTTAAATTTGATTGTGTGTTGCACGGTTCTCGTTGAAAATCCAATCAGAAATGTCATAAGAAATAAATTATTTTATTAGAATCATAATAATAACGTACACCTGAAGGCAGAGAAGACCTTTCTGTGGTAATGAATTTGGTGAACCTTTGGTGAATATATTGACATGACATATCAATGTACACATTTGCATTTGAAAACATACAGAGCATCAGACAATCAATGTCTGAATAGGTTGGAGTGTAGAGCGGTGTAGCAGCAGGGCTGTATCTGTTCTATGCTGCGTCCGATGATGATGATGACGGAGCGGCAGAACCGACCCAATCCACCGCGGAGGTCTCTGTGCAAATAGTGCCTGTCGTCGCCGTCGGTAGCCATGGCAGCGTCACAAGACTCTGTGAGCAGAGACAGGGGCAAAGAGCAAGAGGAAATCAAAGCCTCATCTCGGGGGTCATATTGCAAATGCCACAGGCAGCCATTAAGGACTTGCTCACATCCAGGCAGGGACACCGTCACATTCATTTAAAATTCAGAGATTTCAAAGAGTGAGTGAAGGGTCCTTGAGTTCACGATGGTTCTTGGAAGAGTTTTATTAGGCTAAATGCATTCCACTCTCCAATACAGGCAATCTTCTAACACTGTTTACGTCATTGATATACAGCAAATGCATATAGGCTATGGTTGATAGGTCGATATAGCCACTTGTTCCAATGCCAGTGTTGCACACTAACAAGCTCAATTTTCATAACTGAATTTAACTGAATTTAACATACAGTTGGCCTAATAATATAAGAACTTGCGCTTGTAGTCTACTATCGGTAGGACCAAATACGGAGTAGTATGTAGTAGCCTACATAGAGTGCAGTATGTAAAAGCAGTGGCCATGGACGCCTGCCATCGCCCCCCCCTCTCTCTCTCTTCAAGGACCCACCCTCCACATGGAGTCCTGGTTATTTTTAGTTCAAGATCATATCACTTTAGGTCCAGATAAATTGCCTTATTGCCTTTGTGATGTTTGAGACGAGGCAGGCCTATACAAAATTTAACATTATTGAGGTTGATATAGGCACCTGATTATGAGGGGGATTATTGTTCGGAGAATATTTGAAAACATAGGGCAGAAAAAAAGGTTACCCACTCAAAAAGGCATCAGTCCGAGATGCTCCGGTTTCCATGGCATCAACATCCAGCTGCCTGCGTCACCACGTTACAGTACGTAAAATGAGATGTGGGGGTGTGCTCTGTGCTATTGTTCAGTCTAGCCAAACGTGAAACCCAAAAAAGTGAGTGCTCTTTTCAGTCAATTCATGAGTTATGACAGAGACTTTACTTTTGTGTAGTGTTGCAAGACGCAGACAACAGAGATTATTTCATGAGTCAAAGATTTCGGCCAATTTCATTCATCGGAGTTGTTAGCTATTAGCACGATGCTAGTTAGTTAGATATCATGTAGCCTAAGCTATAGCTAGTCAGATAGTGACTGAGATGACTGACAAGTGATCTGTATCTTGTTACGGAGATTAATTTATAACCAACCACCAAGGGCTAGTAATTAAATTACCCCTAGAACACAGTGTGCAGCTGTCAGTGAGTTTAGATGCTTCGCCTTGAAATATCATTAGCCATGTAGCATTAGCTAGTTATCTATAACGTTATGTCTATGGACAGCTGGCTAACGTTAGCTAGCTTCGTTGGCTTGCCAAATATAAACTAACCTGCGTTGCTAACGTTACCAAGTCATCATCATTGTTTCTTCGTGGCAAAATACTTCTTGTAATGAGGTTAACTACATAGCAGCATCGCATTACTCATTATACAATTCAACCGTCCGTAATATCAAAGACAGAAAATACTTTTTGGTCATTCATCATCACAACATTAGCCAACAAACGTAAACGTGAGCCAGCTTCACGAGTAAAGTGAATAGGTCTACCTTGTTGTTGTTTTACCCGTTATCTGTTTCAAACCGAAGTTGAGATAACTTTGACAGGCTGTCAAAATAGTTTTTGTTAGTCAGTGCATGTTATCGGTTTGGTGTTAGCCTGATTCAGTTACAGGAATTGACACCACCATACGTGTCAAGCTTATGGTTAAGAGAAGTGGTAGGCCTATAATGTTTACAGGTACGTAAATTGACGTCTAATAGTGTTGTGTTAGTTCCCTCTTAGTCCTATAACACGACGAGCATGAAATGAAAACGTCAAATGATTTTCCTTCATTCTTTTCCTCCTCTCCATTTCTCATGTAGGCCTACTTATTTTCCTGTTAGGCTGCTATTGACACTAAATTACACCATTAGTAGTGTAGTTCCTGGTGCTGTGTGTGTGTGTGTGTGTGTGTGTGTGTGTGTGTGTGTGTGTGTGTGTGTGTGTGTCTGTGTATCTAATGCTGTAACTTCTGTCTTGTTATGTGTCAGTGGATCGAGGCTCGAAGCGGAGGCAGGTAAAACCACTGGCCGCTTCGTTGTTGGATGCCCTCGACTACGACAGCTCTGATGACAGCGACTTTGAAGTTGGAGATGCATCAGGTATGTAGCCTATGTGTGCAGGCCGGCCTGATTCAGTTGTCATGACAGCACCTCTACCGGAATTCCCGTACATGACCATAGATGTGTGGTGCAGCACCACAGAATCAATTCCAAGCACCATGGATTGAGACTGATCTGACTAACTTCAAATGCTTCTTGTAGCTTTAAAATTGTGTGAGCAAGTGAGATACGCATACAGGTGTGTATTTAATATGACAGCTCAGAAAGATGTTTGTTTGAATGCTGCCTGCTGCACACACTTCGCACACCCCAATGACCAACTCCACCAACAACCACAACTTTTGATTCCCTCACTGGCGCTAGGAGAGCACCACAGATTGCACTGCACTTCTCCAGCTGTGAATCAGGCCCTCTATGTGTTAGTGTGATAGAACATATCAGAACCACTCTGGGCAGAGGTCTCTGTGTGGTATCGGACATACAGGTAGGACATAGGCTACATGCAGGCAACAGGCCTCTAAGCCAATGGAGAATGCAGTCCTATTTGCCCCGATGTTGACAACCTCACCTGTCTGCAAGCACTGGCATTCTACCTGCAGCTTTGAACAAGTGAGATGATTGTGACATCATGGAGGCTATGGCCGTGTCTCAAATCGCACACTTGAGCACTTCAAACATGTTTCAGTGTGTAGTGGATTCACACTGACAAACACTGCAAAACTACATTCATCAGTATGTTTGTTTGAGTTGGCGATTTACGTCTGTCACCTCTACCTAGTGTTACAAAGCAAACATTGAACGTCAGAAAGCCACTTTATAAAAGCAAGTTCTCAGTGCACACCGTGGACTACGTTACAGTGCACTGATAGTGTGAGATTTCAGACATGGCCTATAACCCCAGGGGGCTAGCATAGCTAATAGTAGGCCTATTTAGCATTGACCTGGATGCTGTGAGTGGTGTAGACTTTGTCCTGCCTTGCCATGACCTCCCAAGGTGAAGTCTTTGCCTTGGAAGTCTCAGTTAACTCTATGGGCCTCAGTGCACACAGAGTGTGTGTGTGTGTGTGTGTGTGTGAGTGTGTGTGTGAGTGTGTGTGTGTTGTGTGTGTGTGTGTGAGAGTGTGTGTGAGTGTGTGTGTGTGTGTGTGTGTGTGTGTGTGTGAGTGAGTGTGTGTGTGTGTGTTTGTGATGTTTGCCGCATCACTGAAGCTGTGAGGTGTCCTACATTGGGTAAAAGAGTTGTGTGTGTGTGTGTGTGTGCTCTGATTATAAATACTCTAAGATCAGTGAGGAGAAGCTAAGCTGGCGCCTGACGCTGCTGCTGAGTAACAGTGGCATGTTTGGGGCACCTGGGCACAGCGGGGCGTCTCTGTGGTTGGCCTGCCTAGCGTAGCCTCCTGTGGTGGCACCAGATGCCACCCTGCCTTCTCCACTCCGCCTCACCCGCCTCACCTGCCTCACCTACCTGGCCCGCAGAGGTGCATGCTGGGACAGCGGCTCAGGAGTCAACACTAAAGGGTATACGTGGACGGCCGGAAATGACATTCAAATCTCGCCGTTATGGGTTGTCTAGTAACTTTAACTGTAACAGTACTCGCGAGATTCTGTGAGAATGTGCCATAAACATATACCATCTAGTGATTACCCAGCTCAGGAGTCACTGGCACTGAGAGCCTGTTTCTGCATCCTAAATACTGCTCACGTCTTGACTGCAAAGTAGTTCTACTCCGACAGGGTCGGTATGAGGACTTTATCATCTTGACTGGACAGTAGGAATAGTTCTTTCCGACCAAGGTCAGGTGTCCTAGCAACGAGTCCAATGGTTAGCAACTATGCCTTTTAGGACCCCTGACCTTGGTTGGAAAGAACTAGTCTACTTTCCAGTCAAGATGATTCCGACCCTGTCGGAATCCCAGACTGTGTTTTAGAGGGAGATGAAGATCGAGCAGGAGGGCAGTGGCCAGGCTACCTCCAGACATCCTTCTGGCTTCTTCTGGGTGTATTGATGTTTTAAAGGAGTGTTTTAATAGGATCTCAGATTCTTATGTATTAGACTGTGCATTGTGTGTTTGAGTGTGTTTGTTTGTGTGTGGCTGTTCACTCATGCCTTACA
>JAODXP020000029.1:481028-491028 GCA_027497455.2 Sardinella longiceps | reverse complement strand
ATACATATAACTTTACAATTCAATAATCTGCCATAACTGAAATACTTGTTTCGCTGTTTTATTCCGTTATAGTTTGTTTTCTTGTCTCACAGCCTATCAAAATAAGGAAGGATCATATTTACTTGTCTCTGATTAGGCGAAGTCGGCGCGGCGGGCGGGGCTGAACAGCAGGGTTCGAGTTAGGTGGGAGCCAGTGGGAGCTGAGCTCCCATAGAGAGAGGTCTGGCTCCCATGAAAGCAGCAAACTCAAACATCTGTGGGGGCTCTGACAATACAATAGTATAATATTTTACTGACAAATAAAGTTATCATAAGCGGGGATCAAACCGAGCTATGGGAGGTGGAACCTTTTTATGGAGTTGCGAGCGCGCTCCCGCTTGTTACAGGGGTGTTTTTGATCATCTTTTCTTTTTGTGTTATTGCCTTATTGGCATGCTGTTATTATGTTCTCTGATGATAAAGGGGCACGGTATGCTTGCGCAGTTGCAATGTATAGGTTGCAAACACAAATCAATGTCTTAATTGATTGTAAACCATGATTTGGTTGTGACCGATAGTTACCGTGCGTAACAGTCGGGGTTTGCCTCTGACGCGAGAGGATCTAATGATGGTATGTTATATTGCCTAGTTTGTGGGCCTTGCCCCTGATTATTTTCAGTTTGATCAGTGTTTTGTTTGTTTAGTTTGTTTGTTAATTTGTTATGTTATGCACCCCGCCGGTGGCATAATATAAAATAAAAGAAAGACGTCTGCATTATTCCGTTTCCATGCCTTGAGTCTACCACCCGCCGGACACACTCCGTTACAATGCCACTGAAAATGTGGCCGCTTGCTTATTTCGGTTTCAGCCTACTTCAATAAAGCCAAACATAGGCCTACTGTAGCTCCAGATAGTAAGATAATGCGCGGCTCTCCCTAGGTCAACCTCTCTCCTAGATATTGCTTTAACCAGGCTATTCCGATCATGCTGCGCATGATGTAAACTTTATCGAGGATTTCGCGCAAGTAGCATATTCACCGAAATTAATAAGTGCCAGTTCATCGTTATGCATAACATTCAGCCAGAGGTCCGGGAGAGAGAGATAGAGAGAGACATTGTCAACTTCTCACATTGTAAGGTCAGTGCTTGCTTCCCATTACTTTCAAAAGTCCGCAAAGCCTTTACCGAACTCATGCGCAGTTGCGCAGACTGGAGAACGAAAAAAAAAAAAAAAAACATCCCATACACCCCCCCCCCCCCCCCGCAATTAATTCATGGGCTCCCACGAAGATGGAATCATAACTCGAACCCTGCTGAACAGGGACCCGAGATGAGTCTCGTGGAGCATGTGTGAACAGTTTTGGGAGAGATATGCGCTTTTGCTAGTGAGCTGTAATGTTGTGCAGAACTGTAAGACTGTTTGGCCAAATGATCTTACAGTTTTAAGAGTGTAATTTCTGTTTCAAGAAATGAGCCAAAGCAACAGAGAAAAACTGCAATAACCATACCCTGCAAAGAAAATTCTAATACCATAGATCTTCATTGCCTTTTTCATTTCACGTGCGTGTGCGTGCCCCCCCCCCCCCCCAAAAAAAAAAAAAATTTCAGCGCGCGCTCGCGCGCGCATTAGAAACACCCTGGGGCTGAGCCCAGGTTGTCCTTAAAGTCTAGAAACGCCCCTGGAGAGGAGAGTTAGTACACTGGAGGATGGAGTAGAGGTAGTGTGGTAGAGGTGGAGTAGAGGTAGTATGTAGTATGTTAGGGTTGGAGTAGAGATAGTATGCTAGAGGTGAAATAGAGGTTGGTTACAGGTGAAGTAGAGGTGGTACCCTTGATGATTAAGTAGAGAGTTTGGTAAAGCTCCAAATTCTTTCAAAAATGAGGTAAAACTAGCAAGAGAATGTGAAAACCCAACTCTATGTATGTCCTATCATATGCGTCTCAGCTCCATGTCCATATTTGCACTGATTCTATGCATATATGTATATCATGCATATCAACTAGCGTCGGTCCAGCTCTTCTACGATATCTCTTTACGGTCGATCACATGTGGACCTGAGTAGAATACAATGCAAGTCAATGCAGTGCTCCGTTTCAAGACGGCTCTAAACTCTAAAGCAAAGCTGTAGGAGCAGAGTCTCAGTTCTTAAAATGAGCCCAATCATACCCTACTGGCACTGATTTCTTCCTTTAGAATGCTATTAATGTTGGTTCTGTTTGTACTCTCATGGTTCCACTGTCCGTTAGAGTTAGCATTATGTCAGATGAGGCGGCCATTAGCAGACAGATAAGAGTGGATAAGGTTAAAAGGACTGTGTGTGTGTGTGTGTGTGTGTGTGTGTGTGTGTGTGTGTGTGTGTGTGTGTGTGTGTGTGTGTGTGTGTGTGTGTGTGTGTGTGTGTGAATAAGGTTAAAAGCCCCGAGTGTGTGTGAGTGAATAAGTTTAAAAGGGCCGCGTGTGTGTGCTATTTATTTATGGCTGCCGCCAATACTAAACCAGTTTCCCCTGGAGTCTGTCTGCTTTTAAATGTCTTTTGCATAATGAAGAGAGCTCTTATCCCCAGATCCCCCAGAACTACACCCCCCCCCCCACCCCTACTCGACCCATATCTTCCAATTTTACTCTTTCCTCCCCAACACGCACGCACACACACACACACACACACACACACACACACACACACACATAGCTTCTAACCACTCCCATAGCCGCCTTTTTTAAACTGTGTCTGTGTCCAAAATGCATAAACCCCAGCCTCCATAATGTAACTGGTGCAGCCAGTGTCAAATTGTCAAATAACCGGCTGTATGGATTTCGAGATTTATGATAAGCCATCTTGAATTTGAGATGGTAAATTCATGCGTTTTCCTTGCATGAAATATGTGTACTGTATTTTGGACTTGTGTGTGTGTGTGTGTGTGTGTGTGTTTGTACTGTGTTAATGTTGGTTATGTATGGAACTTCAGCTCCCTCCTCCCTCTATATGTGTGTGTGTGTGTGTGTGTGTGTGTGTGTGGGTGAGAGAGAGAGAGAGTGAGTTTGTAAGAAATACTGTATGCAGAAGCTCCACTCCACTAACGCTCCGCCACTGTGTTTGTTGTTTCTCTCTAGGTTGCTATGGCGTCGACGGTGAGAGTGACTCCATTATGAGTTCTGCATCGGAGAACTCCACGGAACCTTGGTTCTGTGACGCCTGCAAGAACGGGGTGATGCCCAGCTGCGAGCTCTGCCCCAATCAGGATGGGATCTTCAAGGAGACAGACGCCGGGAGGTAGGGCCAGCCAGCCAATCAGAGCCAGCCCCAGATACACTGTCTTTACAGACAGCCAATCAAAAAGAGCCTTTATAATGATTTACGCAAACAAATAGCCAATCACAGGAGAGCACCTTTTGGGCATTGTTAGAATGAGCCAATCCTAAGAAAGAAGCTTTCCTCCGCAGCCCTTCTGATGCCACACACACACACACACACACACATTCTCTCTCTCTCTCACTCACACACACACACACACACACACACACACACACACACACACACACACACACATACACACACACACATCTCATGGCTGGAGGAGACATTTATGACCTCCTGCTGAGAAGACAGAAGCATTAAAACAGTTTCCTGAAGCTGCAGTGGCCGTTTAAATCGTTCCCTGCATTTGACCTTTCCCACACATACACACACACACACACACATACACACACACACACCTCTTTCCCTGAAGCACAGATCCACAGAAGAAAGACGGAGAAAGAGAGACAGCATAGAGAAAAAGTGCAGAGTATGTGGAATGGAGAGAAAGAAAGAAATGAGTGAATGAGTGAGTGAGTGAGTGAGTGAGTGAGTGAGTGTGTGTGTGTGAGAGAGAGAGAGAGAGAGAGAGAGAGAGAGAGAGTGTAAAAGATGGAGGAGGGGTAACAGGGAGTGTGGCAAATAGAATGAGTGAAGGAAAAAGAGAGGAAGAGAGAGAGTGAGTGTGGGGATAAAGAGAGGGGAAAGGAGGGAATAGAGCTTCTAGCAAATAGAGAGAGAGAAACGAGAGAGTGAAGGAAAAGGGAGTGAATGAGAGTGAGAAGGGGGGGATATGTACTACGCGACCAAAAGAGAAAAGAAAAATGAGTGAAGAAAGGAGAGAGAGAGAGTGAAAGAAAGTGAGTGTGTGAGCAAAGGAGTGAAGAAAGGAGAGAGAGAGTGAGAGAGAGAGAGAGAGTGAAAGAAAGTGAGTGTGTGAGCAAAGGAGTGAAGAAAGGAGAGAGAGAGAGAGAGAGAGAGAGAGTGAAAGAAAGTGAGTGTGTGAGCAAAGGAGTGAAGAAAGGAGAGAGAGAGAGAGAGAGAGAAAGAGAGAGTGAAAGAAAGTGAGTGTGTGAGCAAAGGAGTGAAGAAAGGAGAGAGAGAGTGAGAGTGAGAAAAGAACAGATGGAGAGAATGAGAGTGAATGAATAGAGAGAGAATGAGAAGGAAAGAGTGTGTGAATGAAGTGAAACAGAGGAAAGAAGAGAAAATGAGAAGATGATAGAGGCAGAGAGTAAGATTAGAGTGGAGGAGAAGAGAGAGAGAGACAGCGGAGAAGAGAAGAAGAAAGAGAAGAACAGCAGAGAGGAAGAGAGAGAGTGAGTGAATAAAGAATAGAGAGCGAGAGAGAGAGAAGAACAGCAGAGAGGAAGTGAGTGAATAAAGAAGAGAGGGAGAGAGAGAAGGAGAGAGTGAGTGAGTAAAGAAGAGGGCGATAAAGAGAGGGAGAGAAGAGTGAGTGAGTGAGTGAAAGTAAGCGATAGAGAAAGAGAGGGAGTGGTGTGCGGAGCGGAGGAGAGGAGAGGAGAGGAAGAGAGCGAGTGTGTTGTGTGAAGCGTGGCGTCTTGAGCCGCCTTATCGCTGATGGAGGCCCTGCGCCGCTCCGGCTGAATTTGCCCCTTCACTAGAGCATGAAAAACACCAGTGCCTGCCTGTGCCTGCCTGCCTGCCTTCCTTCTGCGATAGATATCTTTATATTGGCCCTCGCTCTCTCTCTCTCTCTCTCTCTCTCTCTCTCTCTCTCTCTCTCTCTCTCTCTCTCTCTCTCTTTCACTCTCTCGCTCTTTCTCTCTCTGTGCGCGCACGCTCTCTCTCGCTCTCTGTCTCACTCTCTCGCAGTCTCTCTCTCCTCTCTTTCTCACGGTCTCTCTCTCTGTTTTTCTCTCTCTTTCTCCCTGTCTCGCTTGCTTTCTCTCTGCAGCCTGGAAATGATGTCACCTCAGACACACACACACACACACACACACACACACACACATACACACACACGACAGCCTCAGCCCATTAGAGGGGCCAATTGAAGATTTTCTCCCTCTAATCGCGTTAGACTGGGGCTGTTTGTGTGTGTGTGTGTGTGTGTCGTCTCCAGTGTAAACCTCCACACAGCAGAATTTCTCCATCCTGCACAAACGGAGCAGGATCGGCAGATTTAACCCCCCCAACCCCCCTTCCAACCCCCAAAGGGCACCATTTTATTTATCTCCTTGCCACAGACACACCACCCGCACACACACACACACAGACGCACACACACACACACACACACACACACACACACACACACACACACACACACAGGTGCTCCTGACATCAACTGGCCCAAACGCTAGTCTACAGATGCATTGTGACTCCTGATAAAAGTATGCGTTTATTCAGACCATTTCCTATATGCCATCAATACACCCATGCGATAGGACAGCACCGCGCAAGCACACTGCTCTGGTGCTCTAACAGATGCCTTTCTTCTCCTGCTTTGAATGTGTGTGTGTGTAGGCTGGGCAGATTCCTATTCCACATTCCAATTATCATACAGGAAGTCATTACTGGCCATTCCAATTAGCCTAGAGGAAGTGATTACTAGCCATTTCAATTAACATACAGGAAGTGATTGCTAGCCATTCCAATTAGCATACAGGAAGTGATCACTGAGTGTTCCAATTAGTATACAGGAAGTGATTATTGAGGGTCCCAATTAGCATACAGGATGTGATTATTTGACATTCCAATTAGCCTAGAGGAAGTGGTACTGAACATTCTAATCAGCATAAAGAAAGTGATTACCAAACATCATACAGTAAATGACTACTGAGCGTTCCAATTAGCATACAGGAAGTGATTACTGGCCATTCCAATTAGCATACAGGAAGCGATTACTGAACGCTCTAATTAGCGTACAGGAGGAGATTACTGAGCGTTCCAGTTAGCATACAGGAAATGACTACTGAGCGTTCCAATTAGCATACAGGAAGTGATTGCTGAGCGTTCCAATTAGCATACAGGAAGTGATTCCAATTTTTTACTTTGCATGAACAGCATCAATGTGCATATTGTACAATTTACAAATTGTGTGTGTGTGTGTGTGTGTCCTCCTCAGGTGGGTGCATGTGGTGTGTGCTCTCTATGTTCCTGGTGTGGCTTTTGGGGACATTGACAAACTGCGACCCGTCACGCTTACAGAGATGAACTACTCCAAGTACGGAGCCAAGGTAAGTACACACACTCACACACTCACTCACACGTCTCAAACTGTTCCAAATAGAGAGGTAACACATACATAATATACAGCACATGCATACAGACACATACACCACAAATTATTCAAAGTAGAAGGCAAGCCAAACACACACACACACACACACACACACACACACACACACACACACACACACACACACAGAACTACTTCAAAGTGCAAAGTAAAGCTAAGGCACACACACACTCACGCACGCACACACACGCGCACACACACACACACACACACACACACACACACACACACACCCTGTGTTGTACCTAAACTGTTTTCTATTCCTTTCTATTTCTATTCCTAAACAACACATTTGGCATTAAATTAGTGCTACTTAAAGTGTTATATTGTAATTACTGACATATAATAAGTAGCCCATAGAGGCTTTATTTATTAACTTGATCATTTAGGCCGCTACAGACAAGATTTATGATGGGATCAGCTGAAACTTTTAGTTCTAAAAGTAAGGTGTTCAGACCAATGCAGCCAGACCAGGCGTCCGTTTCCTAAGTTAAGTTAGCTACTATGTTGTTTTCAATGTAATTTCCCATTGCCAACCAGCTAAGTTGCTAACTGGTTAGCAGTTATGCTTTTGGGACACGGACGGCAGTTTCCATAACAACGTCCATAAAAACTAGCAAGCTGGCTAGTTAGCAAGCAAAGGTGCTCCATTTAGCTAAATGGCAAATTGTCCAAAAATTGCATTCGATTTCGTGACTTATGGAGCATATCCTTTATGGTTCAAGGTTTCTCCGTAAAAAGAGTCTTTTCTTGCCCCTGTTACTCATGGGCGCTCCTCGTCTGTAAAGCACTGCAAGATAATTGTATTGTATTTGGTACTCTACAAATTAATTTGAATTGCATTGAATTGAGTGAAGTTCAGCAGACACTGCTGCCTCATGGAGGGAGAACATTTCTCTTCATCTCCATTGGCCAAGAGGCAGCCCTGACATCTCTTCTGGACTGATTGAGTGAAAAGGGGCCTGTGTGTGTGTGTGTGTGTGTATGTGTGTGTGTGTGTGTGTGTGTGTGTGTGTGTGTGTGTGTGTGTGTGTGTGTGTGTGTGTGTGTGTGTGTGTGTGTGTGTGTGTGTGTGTGTGTGTGTGTGTGTGTGTGTGTGTGTGTGTGTGTGTGTGAGGTTGATCTGGGCACTGGTCTCTTTTCATATATTTGATTGTCCTCAGCAGTCAACACATTCTCAGAGAGGCAGAACTCCCTCTGCTTTCCTCTCCTTTCTTTTCTTCTCCTCTCCTCTCTTCTCCTTCTTCTCTTTCTCTTCTCTTTCCCCTTCTCTCCTCTCCTCTCCTCTTCTCTCTACTCCTCTTTCCTCTCCTTTCCTCTCCTTTCCTCTTCTCTCTTCTCCTCTTCTGTCCTCTCCTCTCTCTTTTTTTCTCCTCTCCTCTCCTTTCTTCTTCTCCCCTCTCTTCTCTGTCCCCCCCAGGTTCAGCCCAGTCCAGCCTAAAGCCCAGAGCCCAAAGCCCATTGTCCAATGACTGTTATTATTGGAGTTTCCCTCGGGAATAATTGGCACATTTCCCTGCACTTCCAGGCGTGACCTTTTGTGTGATTGTGGGGTCGTGACCTTCTGTGTGATTGGCTCCTAACACTTCATAGAAGAACACCAGGGCCCCTCTCTCTCTCTCTCTCTCTCTCTCTCTCTCTCTCTCTCTCTCTCTCTCTCTCTCTCTCTCTCGCTCGCTCGCTCGCTCGCTCGCTCGCTCGCTCGCTCGCTCGCTCGCTCGCTCGCTCGCTCGCTCGCTCATGTGTGTGTGTGTGGCTTCTACAGCCTGTTTGGAGGCTGTGGTGGTGACAAAAGGTTAGCTTTCTTCTTTTTTTCTCTCTCTCACACACACACACACACACACACACTCCTGACGAGGGGCTATTTTTAAGTAAGTGTTTAGTTTGAAGTCCATTATGGTCATCGCTGTGTTCTAAAAGACTAATGGCCAGCCATCAGTGATCATTGCATGCTCCAGAAAGGTCAGAGTGCATCTCCATGGCGATATCACAAGATAAACTGCCCAGGAGCAGAAGCCAATTGGTCCTGATCACTAAATGATGTGGATGGGCCTCAGGATGGCTCATTGAGGCCTGAGCTGGGCTGGGAGTCTGTCCACAGCAGTTAAAGAGCGACCATCTCCAGTCCAGATGCTTTAAAGAGACTGCAGTCTGTCTGTGTGCCACTCTCATATGAGGGGAGAATAGAGAAAACTACAAATCTAGATGTACCATAGCGGTCTATGTGCTACTATGTGTGTGTGTGTGTGTGTGTGTGTGTGTGTGTGTGTGTGTGTGTGTTAAAGAAAGAAGAAAGCTAACCTCTTGTCACAACCAGGGACTGTAGAATGAAGAATAAGAATGTTTTGCTCCCTCAGCCATGTCTAATTATGAGCCAAAGGACCAGTAGGTCGTCTGCCAGGGTTTGGTCGGGCCAATCAATTTAATTCAATTCAATTTTATTTGTAGAGCGCACAAATACAGTGCATTGTCTCGCGGCGCTTTACAGACAGTACAGGAAGCATCCATGAGTAACAGGGGCAAGGAAAAACTCCCTTTGCCTTACTAATAATTCATCTTCAGGAAGAAACCTTGGGCAGATCCACGCCTCATGGACTCGGCCTACCTGCTTGGGACCTGCTAAAGTATCCGTAGAGTCAGTAGTCTGATGCATAGATTGACCATGGTTTACACAGAACAGCATGAGTACTGAATGTTGTCTGAGTTACTAGATGGTGATATATATAGTTTGCGTGACAGCCAATAGGGTAGAAGGGTCAGGGGCTGGAGTCAGTTGTTGGGGTGGCATTAGAGTTCATTGGTTGGAGGTCGTCATCAGGGGGCCGGCAGGCCAGATCCATCATGGGGCCTCTGAGAGGAATGGGAGGATGGTCCTGGTGTGTGGCCCCGGAGAGGTCACATGAGAGGTCACATGGCTCTGTTCACCTAGACATAGTGTGATTATGTTCACTCGCATTTTGCACATATTAGGCATTTGTCTATGCTGCATCTGTCACGTCTTCGCCTTGATGGCGTTTGTACAGTGTTTTGAGACCATGTTCTGTGGTGATACTGCACTTTAAATATCAATAAATTGAATTCAAATTGAATAGCCTATTAGCATGCAGAGACAGTTTGAAAGACAACCCTAGACAGCCCTAGTGTGTGTGAGTGTGAGTGTGAGTGTGAGTGTGAGTGTGAGTGTGAGTGTGTGTGTGTGTGTGTGTGCGTGTGTGTGTCAACCTGACTCACAGCCGTAAGTCTCCCATGAGAACACCACACAGCACCTCGTAACATATATATATGTGTGTGTGTGTGTGCGCACATGCGTCCAGCTGGCTCAGATAGGTTCCAATTACCAACATTAGGATGTAGGTGTAAAGAGAGATTTAGACATTTTAGTAATTAACTTGCATGTAATGTAATGTATGTATTAAATTTGTGGTGTGTGTGTGTGTGTGTGTGTGTGTGTGTGTG
>JAODXP020000029.1:446028-451028 GCA_027497455.2 Sardinella longiceps | reverse complement strand
AGTGTAAAGCCTGCTTTGTAAAATGTTAAATACAGATGGGACCATATGTGATTGCATATGACCACACGCATTGATGCTCCTTTGTGTGTGTGTATGTGTGTGTGTGTGTGTGTGTGTGTGTGTGTGTGTGGGAGAGAGAAACTGTGTGTTTGAGAGAGGGTATTGTGTATTCTGTAATAAACTCTTGACTTTTTCACCTTATTGGCATTGTGATGAATGGGAGGCAATGGGCTAATTAAACACTCTTTGTGTGTGTGTGTGTGTGTGTGTGTGTGTGTGTGTGTGTGTGTGTGTGTGTGTGTGTGTGTGTGTGTGTGTGTGTGTTTCACACCCCCTGTCATTTCTGATTTATCAAGAGCGAGAAAGCACTAGCTCAGGTGTAGCAGCAGAGGAGAGAGAGAAAAAAAGAACGACCGAAGAAGTCAAAGGGAAAACGAGTAGTGAATGAAAGCAGCGGAATAAAGAAAATATAAAAAGAAAGGAAGCAGAGAGAAGGTGGAGAGAATAGAAGCTCAAAGAGTGGAGAGAGAAAAAAATGAGAGGATACAAAATTGAATAAACAGAGAAGCAAAGAGAAACAAAGCAGAGAGCGAGAGGATGGAAAGAGAACGAAAAGGGGGAGAAAAGAGTGGGAGAAAGAGCTGGACATAAATACTGAGAGGAAAGAAAGCAGAGACAGAAAGACAAAAAAAGAGGGAGATGGGTAACGTCAGAAAAGGAAAGGAGAGAGGGATGGAGAAACACTGCACTGAAATAGAAAGACAAAAAAGGAACAGAAAAAGAAAGGAGAGAGAGAAAGAGATAGAAAGAGTGAATTGAAAGAGAGGGTTTGAATGACGGGTAAGTGAGGGAGGGAGAGAGAAGGAGAGAGGGAAAGAAAGACCGAGTGAGCAAACAGAGGCAGATGAGGAGAAAGAGAGAGAGAGAGAGAACAAAGAGTTTGGCTCCACAATGAGATGAGCTGAGCACATTTACTGTCCAGCACTGCCTCTCTCTCTCTCTCTCTCTCTCTCTCTCTCTCTCTCTCTCTCTCTCTCTCTCTCTCTCTCTCTCTCTCTCTCTCTCCCCACACTCACACCACACTCACACACACACTCCACTCACATACACACACAATAGACTCTCATATAACACACACACACACACACATACTATCTCTTTCTACATCTCTCTCTCTCTACATGCACAAAGTAGACTCTCTATATAACACACACACACATACTGTCTCTCTCTCCCTGCTCTCTCTCACTCTCTTTCTCTTCCTTCCTTCCTCCTGCCCTCAGTAGTAGCTCTTGTTCCCCCATGCCAGGCACGCGCCAGGAGAGAGAGAGGACACACACACACACACACACGCTTTCAGAGGAAATCTGGTTAAGCGCATCACTCAAAGCCCAATGTGTCTGGCAGTAACTGAATACCATTTGTGCCTCCACAATGCTCTGCCACCAGCATGCTGCATGTTAGCCTTGGTTGACTGTGTGTGTGTGTGTGTGTGTGTGTGTCTGTCTGTGTGTGAATGAGGAGGCACTATGCACGCGTGCACGCCCATGCCTGTGTGTGTTGTGTCAGTGAGGGGTGTGTGTGTGTGTGTGTGTGTGTGTGTGTCTGTGCGTGTGTTTGGGGGGTTGAATGAGGAGGCACTATGTTCATGCACGCATGTGTTGTGTCAGTGAGGGTTGTGTGTGTCTGTGTGTGTGGGGAGGAGGTGAATAAGGAGGCACTATGTTCATGCACGCGTGTGTGTGTGTGTGTGTGTGTGTGTGTGTGTGTGTGTGTGTGTGTGATCATGCATGTATAGCCCACCCCATGAGTTGTCGTGGCGACCCACACAGATAGAACCTGCTCAGCGTGGCAGAAACCCTTAAGTGGCCTCATCCTTCATTCACAGTCTACAGGGTGTGTGTGTGTGTGTGTGTGTGTGTGTGTGTGTGTGTGTGTGTGTGTGTGTGTGTTTGCCTGTGTGTGTGTGTGTGTGTGTTAGAGAAAGAGGGAGGGAGGAGAAGAGAGACAATGCGAAACATGAAAATATATTTGCATCTAACGTATTTTCATGATGCTTTAATTGTGTGTGTGTGTGTGTGTGTGTATGTTCTGAATGGGCTATAAGTGATGCAGTATAGTAGTATAAGCTTGAAACTGCTGTGTGTGTGTGTGTGTGTAGGGAAAGTACCAACTTCTGCGTTGTTCTTCCTGTGTGTGTGTGTGTGAGTGTGTGTGTGTGTGTGGTTTGATGAGCGTGGTTCTATTAGACTCTGCCATTCTGCCAGTATGGATGATTTAATGGTGGCATTTTGTTTTTGCTGATGTCTTCTCCGCGCCCCTCCTGCGCAACCATTACAACACCAGCGCTGTGTGTGTGTGTGTGTGTGTGTGTGTGTGTGTGTGTGTGTGTGTGTGTGTGTGTGGAGAGAGAGAGAGAGAGAGAGAGATAGACTCTGTGTGTGTGTGTGTGTGTGTGTGTGTGTGTGTGTGTGTGTGTGTGAGTCTCAGGCTGAAGGACCAGCCAAGCGCCACAAATCTATTTCTCCCCACGCAGTTTTACCTCTCTGGGTTTCAGCAGTATTGTGTGTGTGCTTGTGTGTGTGTGTGCGTGTGTCGTGTCTCTTTCGGAGTGTGTATGCTGGAGCATATGCAAGCTGATGAGTCGTGTGTGTGTGTGTGTGTGTGTGAGAGAGAGAGAGAGAGAAAGAAAGAGCAGGCATGTGCATGCTGACTACATTGATTCTCCAATATTACAGCAATGCTAATGGAATAAATAGACAATAGTGTGATGTTACAACACAATGACTGCATATTAGTGTGTGTGTGTGTGTGTGTGTGTGTGTGTGTGTGTGAGTGAGTGATATTACAACACAATGACTGCATATTATTGTGTTAGTGTGTGGTATGGTACAACACATTGACTACATATTATTGCAGCAAAACACTTCACTATTGGGCCCCTATATGTGTTTTGTGTGTGTGTGTGTGTGTGTGTGTGTGTGTGTGTGTGTGTGTGTGTGTGTGTGTGTGTGTGTGTGTTCCTTGTTAGCTCTGCTGTTTCTTCATTCAGAGGAGACTATATTGGTAAATTCAGCACCTCTGTAGATTCTAATGCCCTAATTAATCAAGCAAACATAAAGCACACACACACAAACACACACAACTATCAGATCACATACACATACTTGCTACTAACACACATTCACTGGCACTGAACTCTTTCACACACACACACACACACACACACACACACACACACACACACACACACACACACAGACTAGGCCCCTGACACTGATAGAGGTCTCTTCCTGTCACACACACACACAAACACACACACACACACACAGGCGCGCACACACACACACTGATAGAGGTCTCTTCCTATCACACAAACACACACACACACACACACAAACCAACACACTCTGTATGACTGCAGATTTGTAGCCTGGCACTCCTCTGCCCCCTGCTGGAGTGTGTGTGTGTGTGTGTGTGTGTGTGTGTGTGTGTGTGTGTGTGTGTGTGTGTGTGTGTGTGTGTGTGAGTGAGAGAGAGAGAGAGAAATTGAACATGCACACACACTCACACTCATACCTCATTCAGCTGTACATATATATTGTGGTTCTCTATCCTGTGTAGAGTCACACGTTTCATCTTTCTGTCGTACACACACACACACACACACACACACACACCTCATGTGATTCTCTATTGAGTCACACGTTTCATCTCTCTGTCGTTCACACACATACACATTCGCTACAGACAGTCTATCTTAAACATACAATTACAATCTGTCTCTGTCTCTTTGTTAAACACACACACACACACACACATACACACATGTCCTCTCTTTCTTGCTGTCTCTTTCTTTTCTCACACACACACTACACGCTCACACATTCCATCTCTTGTCTTTGTTTTCTTCAAACACACACGCTCTCTCTCTCTCTCACACACACACACACACACACACACTGTTCATTATTTCCCTGCGTGTAAAACAATAGCTCTTTAATAATGTCTGCCGAAGGCTGGAAGCAGCACTAAATCAAAAGCGCTGTAGAGGCTGGAGGAGTCCGATAATCCACTCTGAACACACACACACACACACACACACACAGGCAAGCGCACGCACACACACACACACACACACACGCGTTACAGCGTAGCAAGGACTTAGAAAAAGCTAGCGCTGCACTCTGTCCCTCTCTGACACGGAATAGGACCTGAACTGGTGGAGATATTGATCCTTCCAGTCCCACACACACAGACACATGCAGCTCCCACACACTTACAATACCATTCACACACACACACACACACACACACACACACACACACATACACTTGGTGCATACACACACACCACTCAGATACAAACACACACACACATATTCTGCTCTCATGCATTCACACACACACACACACACACACACACACACACACACACACACACACACACACACACACACACACACACTGGCTGTTCCAGTGGAGGTGAAGAGGAGGAGGGCAGGTGAGGCTGCTGCAATGTAACACACACACACACACACACACACACACACACACAGGTGAGGAGGAGGAAGAGGAGAGAGGGCAGGTGAAGGTGCTGCGTAAAGTCTTTCATCGATGAGGGAACACTATTGAACAGCCTAGCAATCACCTCAAGCACACAATCACACTGATTCACATGCAGGCACAACGGTGTGTGTGTGTGTGTGTGTGTGTGCGGGCTGGGGTGCTTATGAATGTGTTTGTATGTGTGATGCCTTTGCAGTTGTGTCTGTGCGTGTGCATGTGCCTATCACTTGTGTGTGTGTGTGTGTGTGTGTGTGTGTGTGTGCGTGTGTGTGTGTGTGTGAGAGGGAGACAATGAGTGTGTGTTGTTAAGATGTTAATTAAGTTGTTTTCAGTGCTGATTGCTTGTTTGATTTGTCGGAGCAGACAGACGGCAAACAGTCGTTTTTAAGCAGACAAACAGACGCCGCAGACAGACAGACGTTTGGCGGAGT
>JAODXP020000029.1:431028-433528 GCA_027497455.2 Sardinella longiceps | reverse complement strand
CTCTTAATTACATTTAGCCAGACAGACGTGTATATACACTGTGTGTGTGTGTGTGTGTGTGTGTGTGTGTGTGTGTGTGTGTCTGTGTGCTGTGTGTGTGTGTCTTAATTACATTTAGCCAGACATACGTATACATGTATGTACTGTGTGTGTGTGTGTGTGTGTGTGTGTGTGTGTGTGTGTGTGTGTGTGTGTGTGTGTGTGTGTTAATTACATTTAGCCAAACAGACTTGGAAACATACAAGAGTCTAGCAGAGGAATACGACCTATATGATTGGCTGATTGAAGAAATTAAATACTATATACGATTGGTTGATGTCTGGGTCACTGCTCTGACCCTCTCTCTGATGCACACACACACACACACACACAAGCATATATAAACAGCTTTCTGTTTAGTCTTTATTAGAATTCTTAGAGATCATTGCTCTACAACTTTGTGTGTGTGTGTTTTCTCCCCCGCCTGGTTCCAGCAGATAACCCTGCAGTGGCGCGCAGTGGCGCACACAAGGCTGTGTGTGTGTGTGTGTGTGTGTGTGTGTGTGTGTGTGTGTGTGTGTGTGTGTGTGTGTGTGTGTGTGTGTGTGTGTGTGTGTGTGGTCACCCTAGTGGTCGTGCCCTGGATTGATTAGGCCATAAAACGTCAGCAGCAGCAGCAGGGATGTTGTTGGTGTTGTAATCTACACACATTCTGTAATTTCACTTCAGCCACACACACACACACACACACACACACACACACAGCCATTTATTTAGAGCCCATAGCCCCCTTTTTATGCTGTGAGTGTGTAAGGGAGGGTGAAGGGGGGGCATTTTGTATCCCTCGCGCCCCTCAAATCCTCCTTAGTGTGTGTGTGTGTGTATGTGAAGAACTCAGACGTGCCTGAGGATAGTCACGTCTTTTTTTTTTCTTTTTTTCTTTTTTTTCTTTCCATCCCTGGTTTTGGGGCCTGTTTGAGATTAGCTGCTAAATTATCCCCTGCCTTAGGCAATTACGGTACTGGAGAATTTGTACTTCAAGTGTGTGTGAGTGTGTGTGTGTGTGTGTGTGTGTGTGTGTGTGTGTGTGTGTGTGTGTGTGTGTGTGGGAGGGTAGTTTATAGCATTCTTTAAACTTTTATTCACTTACATAAATAAATAAATAAAGACGGGAGTGTGTGTTTGTGTGTCTATTCGGGTGTTTCAGTGTGTGTGTGTGTGTGTGTGTTTCAGTGGTGCCTGAGTGACCTTGAAGTAGCTTATGGAGTCCACTGCACACTCACTCAACATTTAATGACCACACACACACACGCACACACACAGACACAGAAAGACTGTGACGTGTTTATGGTTTGACGTTGGGCTTTAGTGGCCTTATTTAGAGAACAGTACACACACACACACACACACACACACACACACAGACTGCGTCACCTGCAGCGATGTTTATGGTTTGACGCTGGTGGCTTGATTCTGAGGACAATTGCCTTCACCAGTGCCACCATCCATCAGAGCTGATCAGTCGCTGTGTGTGTGTGTGGGAGGGGTGTGTGTGTGTGTCTGTGTGTGTGCAAGGCTGATCGGCGCCGGCATAATTAACTTCATTAGCTTCCCTAATTAACTTAATGAAGTGTCCCTTGCTCTGGCCAGTACTGCACCGAGACATCACTCATCGCTCCAGCTCCGGGAGTGTGTGTGTGTGTGTGTGTGTGTGTGTGTGTATGTGTGTGTCTCGTTCTGGCCAGTACAGCACTGAGACATGAGGGAGATGCTGGCTCTCCATCACTCATTGCTCTACCACTGGGAGTGTGTGAGTGTCTGTGTGTGTGTGTGTGTGTGTGTGTGTGTGTGTGTGTGTGTGTGTGTTTGTGTGTGTGTGCTTGTGTCTGTCTTGCTCAGGCCAGTACTGAGACATGAGGGGGGCGCTGGCTCGCCATCAGTCATTGCTCCACCACTTGGAGTGTGTGTGTGTGTGTGTGTGTGTGTGTGTGTGTGTGTGTGTGTGTGTGTGTGTGGATGACAATCTAACAGCTTGTATCCAGTGACACTGAAGACTGTTAACATTCCCTGGTTGAACTCTCAAGGCCTTAGACTCACGTGTCCCCTTGGTCATATTGGTGTGTGTGTATATTGGTGTATGTGTGTGTGTGTGTGTGTCACTGTAAACTTGCAAATGAACTCTGTTGAACAGGCCAGTGACAGCGGACGGGTTTCCATCCAAGTTGTTATCCATTTTAGATCTTCGGATGGAAACACCTGCAAATTCACACATTTCAACTAATGCCAATATAAATCTAATTCACTTGAGAGAGGTGGTTTAATATTGATGCGAATAAGCCATTATGCGTTTCACGTTGAATGGAAACAGTTTAAGTCGCGTACATTCGCATTTACCACATTTCTGTCCATAGACGTTACGGTTGCATTTGAACTCACAGCTAGGAACACGTCACTTGATTAACACAAAAGTTCAGTTTTTATTCGCATTACACAGCTGATGGAAGTGCACGCAAGTGTGAAT